>JAQBSW010000392.1:0-27500 GCA_029291075.1 Eudiplozoon nipponicum
GACAATAAAATTAAACAATAATTGATTGCGCGGGTGGTGGTAACAATTCTTTAAATCAAGTTTGCGAGCTTGAAGTAAACACCAATCCCATTGTATTTAACCAGTCATCGAACAACATAACAAAACTACCGCCAGCTGCAACGCACTGACGCGTTTCGACCTTCCATGATCGTCATCAGAGTACGACGGCATACTGACTATCGAGGATCAAACCGCATTGAATATATATGGAAATCAAAGTTAGATATGCGGCTCTCACCTCTAGCAGTCTTGCATACATTGAACTTGACTGGAAATGTCGGCTGCACAATTTCTATGCAGTCACAAACATTAAATGTTTGCAGCTTTCGCCACACATACATATATAGCCAATACAATTTAACAATAATTGATTGCGCGGGTGGTGGTAACAATTATTTAAATCAAGTTTATGAGCTTGAAGTAGACACCAATCCCATTGTATTTAACCAGTCGTCGAACAACATAACAAAACTACCGCCAGTTGTTCGACGTCTGGTTAAATACAATGGGATTGGTGTTTACTTCAAGTTTGCAAACTTTATTTAAAGAATTGTTACCACCACCCGCGCAATCAATTATTGTTTAATTGTTTCAAATAAAGGTTTGACTACGATGGCACCTATAGAAGTTGACGGCAAAGGCAATGTCTGTCATATATTTCTTGAATGGTTGCGCAGTGCGAGTTTCAAATGTTGTCTTGTTGAATGTTTAGAGGACAGTCTTATCTGAGTTGCTGAATTGCACAAACGGAATACTGCGTGATTCCATCTGCGTTATCTTTGCTAATAAATTGTTGTAATCCACATTCATCTATCGTTCTTATCACTCATTATTGGAAAGGATCTCTAATTTGCTTCAGGTAATTGACGTGTATATTTTTTCACAACATCCCATTGTTCTGTCAATTTGGATATCAAACTCGGTAAGCTTAATTAATATAATATATAAATTGCAAGAAATTTAATCCTAATATTATGGCTGGTTTATCAAAAGTTGAGGATACAGAGCAGTTAGCAAATGGACTTAAGGAATGTAATTTAAAAGATAGTTCAGAGGAACTTAAGTGTTCCAAATTAGATGATCATACCGCATCTCAGAGGCTCTCTTATGGTAGTGACCAAAGGGCCTCTACAAATATTTGAGAAGACTGCAAACAAAAGGTTTCTTATATCTGATAAAATTTCCTTTTATTTTTGCACACAGGAAGGTTACAATGAATATATATATATATATCTTTATTATGTCCATTGCCTTAGAATATTACACAGTATATTTCTAATTAGGAAGAAAAAACATATTAATAACAAAGTGGATAATGGCCATTTATTTCGAGAATACTAAACTTCGCTCTACAATCTTTCATTTATATACATTCTGGGTTTTCATTTGAATATGTGGGTGGCAACAAATATGACTCGGTTTTCTATTTCTTGTTTTGGCTGATTGGTAAGTGTGTATGCGTTTGTGTCTGTGTGTGTGCCTGTTTTCATGTAAAGGTCTTCTCACTGTATTGCAAAGTGATGTCTGAGATCTGGTCATTATTGTATTGATGGCTTGAGAATTAACCATCTGTTCGAACTGTTCGCTGTTATGTGTGTACGAGGACTATTTTTCCGAGTGTAGTTCTTTCGTTTCAACGTTTATGCAAATTTGTTTTCTCTACTTTAAATAGCGCAAGTGTGATTGCAGTGTTGAACGCTCCATACATAGCAAATAATTACTGCTGCGAACAGTTAGCATGGGGTATGTATTAGGTTTTGCGAAACCTAAATAAATTAGTTCAGTTGTGACCAGAAGGATAAACCAAAGGCATGAATGGAAAGTATAATCTCATGTACATTGTTTCTGTGCCTACTGGAGACTCATCAGTAGGAGCTGGTACAAGCCCTTTAACCACTATATATTCTGGTAGAAGAATGTGGGAATAATAGGGACGGTACAATCTCTGTGACGCATGCAAACCTGTATAGTAGTTAACATAACTATCACACATGACTTCAATGCTAACTCACACTATATAATATATATATATCTCTATATAACGCCCATATTGTTTAAATTCCCAGTCATCCTAGGTATAAGGGTTGCTCTGTTTGTTGCCAATCTAATTGAATGTTTGTTGATTCTAGTCTCGCCTGATAATAGTAAATTGTTGTTGAATTTTGTTAGTCGTATTAACCATTTAGAATATCATGTTGATGAAACTTTATATATATATATATATATATATATATATATATATATATATATATGAGGGAAACATATATAAATGCATATATAAATAAATAAATATATATATATATATATATGGAATGTAATGTAGATATGCGGCCCACCTTTTAACCATACTAATTTGATTGTGCCTATGGTTTGCGTGACCTTTTGTAATCAAGATGGCTGAGAAATGTAAAATTTAGTTATTTCAATATCTCCTCGTTTGTTAGCGACAAGTTTCCATTTTAGTAATTGTTTAGTCAAATCAATCCCTTCTTTAGCTCGGTCTATTGCTTTGATAAGCATCACAGTCTACAACCCGGCTTAAACCAAATTTTTCTAACTGAGATTTTCAGTCAACAATCTTCGTTGAGTTTGAAATTTGAAATAAGCTCACAGAATGTTCAAATAACCAAAATTCCAACGTTAATCGGAGTCACAACAATTTCTGCTATATTAATGCTGTTCACTTATCTAGATCAACACACCATTTCAGCAACAGCAAAGATTGGGGTCACTTATTAATCGAGTCATTAAATAAATTTTATTTCATAAATAATATAAACATAATGATATTATATATATATATATATATATATATAATGGTTTTCCAAATGAAGTTTTGTTTACATTTCTTAAACCATGTTGTATAAGGATGTAATCTAAATATTCTTGGTGAATTTGATTAGAACACCGTATCGTCATGTCCATAAGTTATTCTTATCAGGATGATCAAATTTTAATGCTAATCACTTGTGGCTCTATTTAATTTCTGTGGAAGTATTTGATTATAAATAGCTTATAATTTTCCCATTGATCACCCATTTCCTAAACTAACAGGAGGAGTATCTCACACCAACAAATGATAGTTTGAATTTGGTACGCGTCAGTAAACAATGCTGTGGTAAATCTAAAAGGAAGTTATTGATTGTACCAAACTTGAATAGAAACACCATTCACCACTACAATTTATGTTTATTCATTCCATATCCCACCTGATATCTTATGATCATAGGTCTATTATGCGCAAAATATGCCTAATTAGAAGCACAGCTAAATAATCTCTAAGATTAAAAATTTTTACAGCAAGCTGTAAGGTCTTGAAGGTATGCGCACTCTGATTCAAATAATGTCTAAACCATGTTTGTATGATGTAATCTAAATATTCTCTTGGTGAATTTGATTAGAACACCGTATCGTCAAGTGTCCCGGATAAGTTATTCTTATCGGGATGATCAAATTTTAATGCTAATCAATTTTTGTGGCCTATTTTAATTCTGTGGAAGTATTTGGATTATAAATAGCTTATAATTTTCCCATTGATCAAATCTATTTCAAACTGGACCACTAGGCAGGAGTTATCTCACACCAACAAATGATAGTTTGAATCACTAAGTACGCGTCAGTAAGTAAACAACGTTGCGCGGGTCTAAAAGGAAGTTATTGATTGCACCAAAACTTGAATAGAAACACCATTCACCACTAATAATTTATGTTTATTCCTATCCTTAGCTGTATCCTTATTACTTTCACCTGATATCTTACATCGGCAGGCTCATTGGCGCGCAAAAATATGCTCAATTAGGAAGTTAATAAAGCCAACACCTCAAGATTAAAAATTTCACAGCAAGCCAGGCGGTCTTTAGGCTTATGCGCACTTCCTTAGATCTGCTAAATAATGTCTAAAGTATCAAACCTAGTTTTACCTACTGCGGTTATGCCTATAGAAATTTTGTTCAAATGTAAAATGTTCATAGAAAGAAGCATTTGCAATCAACTGACATAACATGAAAGTCTCACTAAAAATGGGTGATCAATTCGGTGCGAAATTTGGTCTATCAGTAAAGTTATGTTATCATTGAATCGTTAATTTTTTAAATCATAAATATTGATATGATCGACATTTATATCTGTAGATTTAAATTGAAGTTAATTTCAAATAATTTATAAAGCCTTCCCGTTTTATATCGTTCTGCTTTTTGATCAATTTTTCGACAAACATGTCATTTCCAATGAATACTGTAACCTAGATCATTCATATTTCAGATTAAAAATCCGATAAGAAATCTGAAAACAAGTCTTCAGATCGCTTTAATATTCACAGTTTGATTTATCTTTTCTATGCAAATGTTGAGCAAAATTAATAAACTCCAATTTGCTGTAGCTTAGTCTCGTGTAATGGTGCTTCGTTAAAGAGTTTTTATTTGCATGTTGCTACATATATATAAACAGATGAAACAATCACCTTTCAATTGGATGAAACTAAAGTCTATTCTCTGTTAGATCATCTGTGGATTTTCTCATAAGTGTAAGCATAAAAGTGAAATACTCACTGTTTGTCAATCTTTAATTTTTGAAAATATTTTAGACAAACCTGGTGGTATATTAAGCGACGCTTAACTGTTTGAAATATGTGCTTCTATAAATAGATAATGAAGTAAGGCGTTTTTAAATCTAGTAACCGATAATGAGTTTTTCGCTATCAGATTTTAAGCATTAAAGGGAAATAAAGACAGAGAAATAGAGACATTGTATGCTAATATCTACATTGCAGAATAGTTCTTCACGAGTGTGTTAATTCTTAAATCTCGACTTATGTACTTTGTATGAAATTAATAATATTGCAGAAATGATTAACACGCCGTAAAATATATGCCAAACCCGTCTAATGAATTTCATTTTAATGCAAATATCGGAGCAATCAATAAACGGAAAACGCCCTTAACGATTATACGTAAACAGATAATCAATAAAGTCTACTCAATTGTCTATTATGCGGCAGTTAACTGAGTTCATCAGCACCAGTTCAGTATTTGCAGCAATCAAAACAAACCGAGATGTTTGTGGGAAATGAAATGCATTAGAACAGGTAAATAATTATGAAATAATAAATAAGTAGTTCAGAGGAAATTAGTAAAAAATCAATTATAGAAATAACGTAAGAATAGCCTTAGCGTATGAAACAACCAGACGGAATTACAATTTGAAAATAGCCTTTTCGCATTAAACACATGAATTCTCAAGGTTTTGGGAACCAGTAAATGTTGTTTTAAATGCAGCGCTCTTTATGCAATGTTCTATTCGGTGCAAAAACGTTGCATTAGAATACAGAACGAATTATTACATAGCCAACATATAACATCTAACAAGGACGGTTTAAATTTTTTACAGCACCCAAGAAGATAGTCTATTCTGGTATGTACACTTTATTCTGTTTTATATAAATAAATAGATATATATATATATATATATATATATATATATATATATATATATATGACCTGGCCGCTACTGTACAAGGTGTTTGCCTCCACTGCTTTCAATTTTACTCCCTATATTTCGGCTTCCGGTTCCGGAAGCCTTTTTCAACTGGAAGTACATCCCACAAACAATTTAACAATTATTAAGTCAAGTAGTAAGTTTAGTTTAAACTGTTTCATTTATGCTTGTTTCTAGATCTCTTTAGCATAGCTGTCTTTTCGCTAGGTAGGTGTGTGTCAAGTATGTGTGTGTATGTTACTGCATGTTTCACACTCATCGAAGTGAAATAGCAGTGATTTAATACCACCTACTGGCGATTCCATAGATAAGCGTACGCCATGCCTGTGTGTATGTGCTCTCGTTGGTTTGGGATTGAGAAGAAATCATTTACTGCACGTGAACATCCATCCAAGTGAGATTACTGTGATATAACAACATCTGACGATTCACAAAAAAAGCGTACGCCACGCCTGTGTGTGTGTGTACGTATGTGGGCGTTTGATTAAGACTAAAGTGATAACTGTCAATTCCTATTTGGGCATGTCAGACCTATTTTTGCACTTATCCTCAACTAAGCATATATGAGTGGCATCCGGTTCTGGAAGAGCAAGATACTGGGAATATCCGGGCGCAAAGGTTTCACCGTAAATAATTAAGCCTTATTAAAAATAAAATCAAAATAAAGGTAAAATTTTTCATTAGGATAGAAATTTAAAATAAATGGGGTCATAAAACAAATTCGCAGTGTCTACTGAAAGAAAGCTACAAGAATTAGAGCAAAAAAATTTGCCTCTTTCACAAAACATTAGCCATTTATTAAAAGGTGCTGCACAACATAAAGAACATAAGTTAGTAGATACAATAAGATAACAAGTAATCGAATAAGATAATCTGAAAATAAATTAGGAGATACTGATTTCCACGCACCATGCCCTCTGTAAGTTAATAGCAATCAAATGCTCTTATTCTTTTACTTAAGCGAATTTCTGATTCTGATTCGTGCAACCTTCGCTTACTACTAGTATTTAATGCTGTATTCTAAATCGGTCATAATGATTTTTCTACGGTTGTTTCACTCATTATGTCATTTCTTGACTTAATTTCGATGGATTCTCTAATCAATCTTGTCAACCCACTACTACCACAAACATATATGTGCCTGAAACCATCCCAAATAATTGTTTATCCTTCCTCTACGGCATGGGAGTAAGATCTGATCTATTGGCATGGCGATGTTTGCATGTGGTTCCATGTTCCCTTCGTCTTACCTTAATTGGGCGCATGGTATCATGAGATTACAGTCGTTACATGAAATTTTATACGCTAATGATTTAGCTAACGGCTTAATTTACTACTTTTGGTTGGGAAGTTAAGTGCTTAAGTTATAGGTCTGTTTTAAGATAGTACTTATACTTTATTTCAGTAATACCGTTTTTATTTTTATACTTAGTTAGATGTCAGGTATTATCATGACCTTCCCATCCTCTTTTGCTTTATCTAACTTCACGTACTTCCAGTCGTGATTAAATTTACGTATGACGCTCGTTACAGCTAATTCTATTAATTTTAGAAGGTACCCATTAGCACTGAATATTTCTCGCAGTCTATATAAATCAATCTCACTATTTTTTGTATTGAATAGTTTTAAGCTTCTAATTGTCATCGATTTTAAGATACCGATTTGCATTTTATAGAGATGCTTTTAGATGGGATAATTTAATAAGAATACCTAAGTAAGTATCCTTCTTACAAACATCTCGATCTAATTTTGCACAATTTCTAATTAATTTGAATTTCAAAGGTGGTAATTCGCCACATAATTAATTTTCATTCACCTGGTTTGCTAAGTTTAAGAAATTTACCAGTTTATCCGACCTGTCATTCCAAATAACAAATATGTTATCCAGAAATTGTTCATACCAATTTGGATTTAGGGGTGTCATATCAAAGAGGCCTTTCTCTATGTAATCGATGAAGATATTAGCTTCTGGGACTGACAGTGGTTGCCCCATTAAAACACCTCTAATTTTCTTATAAAATTCATTCCTGAATATAAAATAAGTAGAAGACATACATTTGTTCATTATTTAAAAAATAAAGTCTACCGCCAGTCTAATTTTGCTTTCCATATATATGCAATGCAGTTTGATCCTCGCTAATCAGTTTGCCGTCGTACTCTGATGATGATCATGGAAGATCGAAACGCGTCAGTGCGTGCGACCTGCGGTAGTTTTGTTGTGTTGTTCGACAACTTGTTAAATACAATGGGATTGGTGTTTACTTCAAGCTCGCAAATTGGATTTTAAAAAAGTGTTCATCGTCTCCACGACATGTCTCATCGTCATTTTAATTATTTCTATTACTACGGGATGATCAACCAGGATGGAGAGTGTTGCCATGCGTTTTATCTGGTTTAACCTTAGCAATCATGCTATTGACCAATAATTTAACTTCTTCTTGGAACTTGGCCGTAGGATCTTAATGCGTTTTAGCGTATACATCTATATTGTCTAGTTGTTCACACATCTTAACATTATAATCAGATTGACTCATCAGAACATTCGCTCCCGTGTCTGCTTTCAAACATATCACATTGTCTACCTGATTATCGGGTTGCGATCCGATTTGTTTGCATCTGCTGTCTTCCTGATTTATCCAAATATTTCGATCTCCGGGTATGGAGATCTTTTTCAATGGAAAGCACATCACCCACTAAGTTGACAATCAATATGTCAAGTCACTTGACATATTGATTGTCAACTTAGTAGGTGATGTGCTTTCCATTGAAAAAGATCTCCATACCCGGAGATCGAAATATATGGTGAAATCAGGAAGACAGCGAATGCAAACAAATCGAATCGCAAACCGATAATTAGGTAAATGATCTATTCCCTATCGCGCAACATGTTTCTTTTAAATATCACATTGTCTGTTATTAACGCTTTTCTGAGACTTTTTATTTCATAATTTGGCTTATATTTTGTCCTCTTTGTGCGTTAACGCATTTGTTGATATGTTTAATTCAAGCTTAACCTTATTTTGTCTGAGTGGAAATGTGCTTTTTGTAACAGCCTCAGAAATTATCTCATTTTTGGCGAGATCTCAGTTTAAAGGGTTGTACTCATATCACGACTAAGCATTTCCAGCTGATTCTCATTAAGTTTTATTTTAGAAAGATTTAACACTCGATTAGTTACAGTAGGGAGAGACTTAATTGCGTTCTGCTTATATTTGCTCAAATTAACCAACTTTCTGTCATGTCTGATCTTGACATTTTAATCTTTTTATTAAATGTGCTATCAGTAAAATCTTATACACATTTTAAAATCATCCGCGGGCAAAAAGTAAATTAATATGGATATTATTTTAGTTTATTCTTAAATCAGTTCAGAATTGTGTTCTTCTTAACCGTGATTCAACGTACTCATAACGTTTAGAAACCTTGTTGGGTACAACGAGGGCCAGGTAATTAATTTATTCCTTGTCGAGAAACATGTTTCGTTTGATGTGGATAAAGGCCGTTTTATTTAGAGAATACGCAACAACACTACTATCTTTCATCATCACGCATACTGGGTTTTCATTTGATTAAGGAGACGAAAATTAGTCTGATTTCCACATTTAGTTCCTTTTTTGTTTACAATTTATTGCAGGTTGATATATCAGTATAATTGCTTATGTGTTTGTATGTGTGTGTCTCTTTATGCGTTCAGGAATCGTTCTCATTGTATTCCAGGGTGATATTTGAGATCTGGTTAAAACAACTGGAATTCAGTCTGTCTTTGTCACAACACAGATCAGGTAAACCCGGAGTGAAATTTGAAATCAGCTCATCTTGCACTGATAGATTGAGTTTTGACCACGTGTCCGCTTTGTTGGCTGCTACGTGAACGTAAGTTTTTCCCGTATGTTGTCTTTCGTTTCTCTTTTCTCGTCAATTTCATTTTGTCTCCAAAATGAATGTAAAGAACTGTCAGTTGATTTTTGGCATCCAATATTACGATTGTTCGTGTGATAAATGTTATTTTAAATTTTGCACTAGAGAAGTTGTTCTTCTATTATTAAGGCCGGTATGGCGCTTCTGAATGGTAAGTTTAGGAAAATCTATTTGAGGGTATCCTCTGTAGTACGAATCGGACGAGCTCGAAAGTTGACATCTATGCACCGCTCCGGTTACCTTTTTTCATTAGGAAAAGTTTTCTCAGGCAGTCTAGCTCTTCCTCGATTTTGTGTTCAGAGCAGATGTTTTTGATTCAGTTTTCTAGGTGGTTAGCAACTTTTATTTCTTGTGATTTTGACATACTACTGTTATAGTAAATGCGTAGTCCCGTGGAGGTAGATTTCCTATGTATTGGCAGTGTCAATTTACTATTTTCAACTCGACTGTGTGTGATTTCCTAGAAGGGAGAAGTGTTCTTTTTCCTACCTAGTGAGTGAATTTGATGTCTAGATTGGTTTCATTGTCTTGATTCGAGATTTCGTTTCGGTCTGTTGCGTCTAGAATGAACAGCAATGGAACATCTACATACATTCTGTAAAGTGCGCATTTGTCAATGTGTTTTTCAATCTTGTTTGTTCAAGATGGTGCATATGTACATCTGCCAGAAGTGGTGCAACTCAGTTTTCCATAGCCACAGAAGTGAACTAACGGTAATAATTGACTTCAAATGTAAATTGCACGTTTTCTGTTCATGCATAATATGTAGTCTTTGAGATAGTTATTGTCTATAAGAATATCTTGAAACACATTTTTAATCAGGTCACATATGATCGTTATTGTTTTACCATTGGAATGTTCATAAATTAAAATGAGATGTCAAACGAGACTATTTTGTTTTCTAGAACGTTTTTTTCCTTCAGTTCATCAGCTAACTCGAAAGAGGCCTTTTCATGTACTTGCGGTAGCATATATATAAGAGGGAAGAAAAAAGCAGTTGATAAAGAAAATTCAGCAACATTTACAACAACAATTGATGAAAAGGGCCTGGCACCGTCAGGAAAATCCGTTATTTCTGACCATAAATTGGAAACTGGGCGTCCAGCCAATTTTAATAATTGTTCAGTTTTACAGAGAAAACAAAGCCTAGCAAATTATAATGCATACACGAAGCTATTTATATGAAACACCGTCTGAAACATTCAAACGTTTCATCAACATGATACTATAAACGACTGGCCACGAATCACATAATCCCACCATAATTTACTAACATTCAGGTAAGCACAAACACTCAAATAAGCATAAATGTTGAATCTCTTTGTGCAGTGCTGTTCTTCTTGTTGTGGATTTGACCGCATTTTTCTTGTGCTGGACAATTGATAGCACTCTTAGGTCGGTAAAATCTTGAATGTTGTTCATTTTCAGGTGCTCTGATTATTGGCCTTGATTGATGGGTTCTCACTTGTCCCTTCTTTTTAAGCCTTCCATCAGCTGATTGTCTGAAATGACATTGAACAAGATTTCTTGTTGAAAACAATGGAAAATCTTGTTCCAACGTCATTTTCAGACAATCAGCTGATGGAAGGCTTAAAAAAGAAGGGACAAGTGAGAACCCATCAATCGAGGCCAATAATCAGAGCACCTGAAAATGTACAACATTCAAGATTTTACCGACCTAAGAGTGCTATCAATTGTCCCGCACAAGAAAAATGCGGTCAAATCCACCCAAATAAACAATCATTAACTGCGTGGGTGGTGGTAAAAATTATTTAGATCAAGTTTGCGAGCTCACCACATTTGCTTAAATCTGATCTTAAGTTTAGTGTACTGTGTGTTAAAAAAATTTCTGCAGATGATACTGTAAATGAAGTACTAAAACATTAAACAGCCAAGGTAAGATCAAATTCCATTTTCAGTGGACTTTACGAATGGTGTAGAAGTTTAGCGCATACCTGGAAACGAGGATCAATCAGATCCTTGCGGAATTGAGGGTGCTAATCGACTACCCACAAAAGAAAATCGTGGATACCTTAAAAAGCTGTGAAATTTGTCGTTCATTCATATCGCAGATTTAATTCAGCCATAATTGGAGCATTGCAGAACCTGTCATTGAGTTATCTCGTTGCTTTTTTATAATTGGCCAATGAAAATAAATTAAATTTCAACAAAACAAATGATTACAATTAAACAATAATTGATTGCGCGGGTGGTGCTAAAAATTCTTTAAATCAAGTTTGCAAGCATGAAGTAAACACCAATCCCATTGTAGTTAACCAGTCGTCGAACAACAACTGACGCGTTTCCACCTTCCATGAAAACCATCAGAGTACAACGGCAAACTGACAAGCGAGGATCAAACCGCATTTCATATATATGGAAAGCAAAATAAGATATGCGGCTCTCACCTCTAATAGTCTTGCATAAATTTTACGTGACTGGAAATTTTTAACTGTATTGTCTTTATATATATATATATATATATATATGTGGATGTGTGTGTGTGTGGTGAAAGCTATAGACAGCTAATGTGCGTGACGAATTTGCGTGAACCAATTTGTTACTAGGTGTGTAACACCTAATACATAATTGCATATATAATAGTTCTCCGCTACAAACATTATATAACTTTCTAAAACGTTTTACCCTATGTGATAAATAAAACAAGGCATTATTGAAATGCTCGAGCATTCCCTCAACAAGAGAGCACCCAATCCTTGCAAGTTCCTTATTTATATTTCGACGAAGTAACAGATTACTTTACAAAGTCAGACACTCGCTCGTGGAAAAGAGGTTTAGCGTCCATATCAAAGAGATGTATTTCTCCACAGAAACACAGTTTGAGTCAGGTTTCAATCAATTTTCCAATTTAAAAGCAAACTATGAAGACAACCATCGTTGGGTCAATGTTAAGCTAGACGAAATCTGCCAATATTATCAAAATTGGTCCTGGTCACAAAAATCTTCTTTCAGTAAAGCGCACTTAGCATCTTTAAGAAAATTTGCTGATTACCAAGAGAATGGTTTTCTTTAACGAGGTGACAAATTCGACCTGGTCGTCACAATTTGAAGCGAATGGCTTTATTTCTGGTCCTCAATTTGTAATATTTGTTTCACCAAGGGACTAAAAATAGGGTATTTATATTAGGTCGATTTGTTCAATGATAAATATGCCAATCCATGAACTATCTAAATGGTTTTCAAACCTAATACAACCGGTATTAAATCACGAACCTGTGTGCAACAGCAAAAGATTCATCTAAATTTGCTACATAGGTAGACAGTTAGAACGTTGAAATCCTTTAGATATGCTCATTTTATGTTCGGTCACTATTTGGTTACTGTCCCTCTGAAGGAACCGAATAAGGCAAGTTTCAGTAGATCCAGCAGAGTTTGACATAATTTTAACTGATTGGATTTAAGTTAATGAGATTACTTTCCTTCAACGAGCATTGGTTGCGTGCATGGCGATAATAATTATTTAAATCAAGTTTGTGATCTTATTATGTACGTACATTCGACAGTACCAACTAAGCATTTAATAATGTAGAGAGGGCAATTCATCCAGTAGTCCAGTTTCGTCTCTATTGGGTACTCTTCACGTACTGTCCAGAATTTTCCGCGGACAGGGCTCAAACCTGGGCACGTCTGCTTCAAAATCTAGTGTTCTAAACACTGAGTCACTCTGCCGTTCACTACACACAAATTTTGGCTACATAATAATTAAAGGTTATAGTTAAACTTTCCTCTAGGTAGAGTCAATGCGACATCTGTTTAGACCTGAAGTTCCAACTAGTGTTTATATCACGAATGCAAACTTGATTTAAATAAAAGTTTATCATACTTGTTTTAATCCTATATTGAATTTATTTTTATTGACAGTCTATACAGGCAATGAGATGATAGCATGATTAGTTCTGATTTGGCTTCAATTATGACCATTATTTTCATGAGCATGCTGAAAGGAATGAACTCAGCTATGTAAGATTAATTAAAACTTGACATCCGTTATCTCAACTGTATATTGTTAGTCTTCAAGACCTGCGTCTACACTGAATGACTGCTTGACAAATTCCATTACTAGCACCATAATAATTATTTAAATCAAGTTTGCGAGTCTGACATAAACACCAATACCTTTTTTATAGCCAGTCTAACAAAAATAGGATTGGTGTTTATCTCAAGCATGCAAACTTCAGTTAAAGTATTGTTATCAGCACTCGCCCAATAAATGCGTGTTCAGTGGCATTATTATATTTGCTTTACGATAGTCAAAATCGAACGACACTCGTGTACTCATTGATGTGCATCCTATATAATCACAAATGAACCATTGCACAGATCAGACTTCGACTAGAAACTACGGACAGCACAATATTTGCGCTATAACAGCTACTGTCCTTTGACACGGAAAAAGTGCATTCATGAACCTGTGTTTTATTCTCTTAATTATCAGTTACCCGCTAAATTTTATATATGAGTACGAACCTAATGATGCAATAAAAACCGTTGAAACTGCTTGCACAGCAGATAACCATATTCACCTAAGACATGAAGCTCAAGGTCAACTAAGCGAGTAACATAATAATTGAGTTCAGCCTTGGTTTCCATATATTCTGCAGCCGAAAAGGATTTGTTTACATCTACCACCACCATTATAAATCTACTCATCTTTTGCATAACAAATGAAACTTCATTGCAATCAGCATCGGAATTTTATCCTGAATTCGATTTGTATCTGTGGTCAATATTATTTAGGCTAGGGCAACAGAAGATTGAATTCAAACTATTTCGACTACGTATTAATTTTGTGTGTTAAATGTGTAATAATATAACGCGAGGATCAACAACTATGCCAAATGCGTATTGCAAAATATACTACCGACTAACACAATACTTTTCAATTACAGAAATTAATTTAATGAAAAGTTCAACAAAAATCTAAAAGAAGAAATGACCTTCGCCAAATGTAATTTGTTTATATAACTAAACGACAATAGGTTGCGCAGGCGGTCATTAAAATTACTTTTATCAAGGTTGCCTTCTTCATATAAATACCTGGCCCATTATGTACACACATTTGTCAGTATAAATTAATTATTGTATGGTTTAGAAAAGGCAACTCATCCAGAAGACCGGTTTGATTCTCATTAAGAACTCGTTACGTACTTTACAGAATTTGCTGAGGACGTGCCTACATAAATACATACATACATATATACATGCAAGCATACATACATACATACATACATACATACATGCAAGCATACATACATACATACATACATACATACATACAAACACATACATACATACATATATATACATACATACATACATACATACATACATACATACATACATACATACATACATACATACATACATACATACATACATACATACATACATACATACATACATACATACATACATACATACATACATACATACATACATACATACATACATACATACATACATACATACATACATACATACATACATACATACATACATACATACATACATACATACATACATACATACATACATACATACATACATACATACATACATACATACATACATACATACATACATACATACATACATACATACATACATACATACATACATACATACATACATACATACATGCACATACATGCATACGTAGACATACCTACATGCATACATACACATACATACCTACATAATATATACATACATACATACATACATATATGCATACAACACATACATACCTACATACATACATACATACATACATGCATACATACATACATACATATATACATACATACATACATACATACATATATGCATACATACATACATACATACATACCTACATACATACATAAATACATACATACATACATACATACATACATACATACATACATACATGCATACATACACACATACACACATACACACATACATACATACATACTTGCTTGCTTACATACATGCATACATAGATATATAGATAGATACATGCATACATATATGCATTTGTGCATACACAGATGGATAAATAGACGCGGATATAATTTTATTTGGTACATAGTTTCAGAATCATCGTGTCCTTTATGTTAATTTACCTAGTCTCTGATCTGCTCATTGTTTGTGTCTCATTTTCTTCCGAATTGAAAAACTCGACCGTTTATATATTTTAAAGGCATTTCTCGGTTAGGTCCAGTTATCACTATAGTGGATAATAGTTTCGGACAATGAGAGCTCCTGCCGTCTTAATTTTGGCTTCAGCAGTTGACTGCAATTGTCTCATGCGAACGCAAACGGCTAACTGAGGCTGTGTCGCAGCCAATAAAGTGCATGTAGTTTAAATAGAATCAAGAGTGATAGTACGCCGATGGTCCTCAAAATTTATTATGATTAACATTATTCAAAGAGCAATTTCTTCATCACAGCTTTCATTGTTCCAGTAATTTTCTTTTTTTCATAATATTTCGATCTACATTACCGTAGATCTTCATCAGATGCATTTCACGAAACAAATGAATCAAGTTTCGTGAAATGCATCTGATGAAGTCTACGGAATGTAGATCGAAATATTATGAAAAGAAAATTACTGAACAATGAAACGCGTTAGTCAAAACGCAGATCAGGTAATTTCAATTAATTCAGTATCGCAACAAAGACATTCCTTCAATTTCTTCATCAGTCAATATAAAAATGCTCAGGAAACAATCAGAGAGTTACGACGTCATTGGCTTTCATATCGCTTGAAGCAGCCTAGTAAATAGTGTTTATAAACTCGAAAAAAAAAGCTTTCAATCAATTTCGCAGTATTTATTGTTCGATCAATAGTTGTTTTAAATATTGGCATCTACTTTTCCAAAATTAATTCAAGCAAATACGAAGAGTGCTACTTTTGTTTTCTGTAATTAAAACATTAGATGAATAAGCAAGCACCGCAATTTTACCGATAATTTATTGCACTTACGGAAGCCGATCACCTCTCCGAGGTATGCTAACAATAACGAGACAGTAGGTGCGAGGATCGACAGGTTGTTTACCGTTAGCGAAATTTCTAGTCAACTTGCCGTTAGCGGTATTTATCAAAGGAACGCCGTATTCGCATAGTGCCCGATGTACCACCGATTCAGCTGTCTCACTCGAATCAACGGAAATAGTTTTGTAAGGAATTTGCTCATCTATACGATCTCCAAATATTTTCACCTGCACAGGACCAAGCGCGCCTTCTGAAATGAGACATGAAAACGGCCAAATTAACAGACATATCGTGAGGCAAACGGTTTTATGCAACAACGTGATTTTGAAAGCACTTATTTTAATAACTGAAAAATCTTCAAATTAAAAGTAAACTTTAATTTGAGGATAGCAAGACGTTGATGAAGTCTTAAAAAGATGAAAAAGATCAAGTTGTTTATCTCATTTTCGTTGTAAACAACGTGCATTAGAAGACAAAATCATGCATGCATACATAGACTGCAATCTAGGCCTACCGCATAGTGTGGTCTAAAAGTTAATTACGTCAAACTAAGTAGGCTCCCTGTTCATTTTCTACTAGCCGCTAGATTCTCGCATATTTACACTAATTAATTCTTTAAATCAAGTTTTCGAGCTTGAAGTAAACTCCAATCCCATTGTTTTTAATCAGTCCAACAACAGTAAAACTACCGCCAGCCATACATACTGATGCGTTTCGACCTTCCATGTTCATCATCAGAGTATGACGGCAGACTGACTAGCGAGGATCGAATCGCAATGCATATATATGGAAAGCAAACTTAGACAGGCGATTCTTACTTCTCGTAGCCTTGCATGCATTGTAATTGACTGGAAATGCCGGTTGCAAAATTCCTATGCAGTCAAGAACATTAACTGTTTGCAACTTTCACCACATTTTTACAAGTTATTCAAATTAACAATCATTGATTTTACGAATAATGATAATAATTCTTTAAATCGAGTTATCGGATTTGAAATAAATATTAATCCAATTAAATATAATTCAAATATAGCAAGACAGCCGTCGTTCAGACTTACTGATGTGTTTCAACCTTCCATGATCATCATACTAGTAGGATAGCAAACTGACAGTCAGCCATCGTACTCTGATAATGATTGTGGAAGTTTGAAATGCGTCAGTACGTCTGACAGATGGTAGTTTTGCTCTGTTTTTCGATTAGTTAAGTATTATAGTATCGCTGTCTGTTTTAAGCTCGCAAACTTGATTTAAAGAATTATTATCACCACCTGAGCTATCTATGATTACTTTCTTTTATAACTTGTATACATGTGGCGTAAGCTTCAAAAAGTTGATATTCGTAATGCATAGAATATTTTCAGACGACATTTCCAGTCAAGTACAACGTATGCACGACTATTAGATGTGAGATTCCTATATCTAATATATATATATATGCATTGTAGATTGAATCTCACCTGTCAGTTAACCGTCTTGACTTGATGATGATCAAGAAAGGCCGAAACGCATCAGTACGTATGACTGATGGTAGATTTACTATGTTGGTGTATATTTAATGATCGCAAATTTTATTTAAGTTGTTGCTATTACGACCCGCGCAATAAATGACTGTTTAATTGTGTTAAGTAATATTTGTTACGATTTTGAGAGGAAAATGTGGCCAAATTAATTTACCGATATCCCAATTTATATGATTCAACCACAAAAACGCTAGACAATAACTTTCAGAATTCCAGTTTTCAACCGGAATTTTAGTTATAAATTCCGCTAATTGGGTTAAGTAATAATTGACTTCGTTGTCAATTAATTTTACACCAATATTGCGAACTCGGCATGCTGCACATTTGGTCATGGTATTACAAAAATCACTGAATGGTTATTGACTCAGTTGCTGTAATTCGAAGCAGTCTGATGCCAGTGAGAGCAAAATCCAAAAAGGTAGTAAATATTGTAGGTATTAAGAGGCAGAGAAGCCACAAGTTAATCCCAAATGGTAACAAGGAATCTATTGTTAAAAGTAGACCGCAAAATTTAGAGTTCTAGATAAGCATCAATTCAATGCTGTACAATTGGCTAGATACAATGAGATTGGTGTTTATCAACATCCAGCAAAATTGTTTTAGATAATAGCTTCAATCGTTGCTGGATGCAAAATTCGGCATTTGTAAATTGGCGTGACTCGGCCGTACGGCCAAATAGGATCGCCAAAAATAACAGCAATTTTGGAGTGGTCTTGGCAACTTCGCAAACAGGATTTGATGGCGCTTTTCTCTGACAACCCGTCAGCATACACATTTAGCTCTCCTCCGACAGATGCGACTCCTCTAAGTAGCCGAGCAGAACGATTGTCTTTGCAAATCTTGCTCATTATTTACGCCCAAGTGCTCCAGTGATACTGATCTAGGCCAAACCAAAACCACCCAGAATGTGGCAGCTAATATCGGCCATCAGCAGAAAACTTACTATTTTTTTGAAGAATAACAGCACTATGCCTAAAATAAACACTCTCCCTTTCAAATATTGCTCACAATATTTCACTGCTATATCGTATCAGAACCCGTAGGCATGACTTATCTGGCGTCTGTAATAGAATTAAATCACGTACTGGAAAGCAAATAATGTTAAACTTGATTTTAAAACTGAAGACCAAAGCAAATAAAGCTAGCGTGTATAAATTAACGTATCTGTAGCCAATTGCTTCAGCAGAAACACAGTTTGTAAACTGCAAATGTAAATACAAATAACACCTGACTGATATCCTGTTAATCAGTTTAAAAAGACAGTGCTTACAAACTGCAAATAACAAGTTTTGCTACACCAATGCCGAGAAAGTAACGAAAGTTATCAGAGAATGATCCAGCTGAAAGTTTAAAAGAAACAGTGAAAACTAAGAGAGAGTATTGTTTATCCCTTCTAAAAAAACAGATTGCAAAGGTAGACCATGCGTGTCATCCTGGAGTTATAGACAGTCTAAAAAATCCTAATCGAAGCCATCAATCCTGACTAGAAATCGGCGACCAACATAAATTTTACAGGCCACACTTAAATAAGTGTATTTAAAAAAACTGTCGTCATAGTTATGGGACAGTGAAGCCTCAGTTTCAATATGCTCAATTATTATAATCAAGGTTGCGATCTTGATATAAGCACCTGACCCATTAATAACTTACATATGTCAGTATAAACTAAGAATTTTTTTTATTGTGGAAAAGGTTATTCATCTAGTAGACCGATTTCGACATTACTGGGAACTCATCACGTACTGGCCAGCATTTGCCACGGACAGGGCTCGAACCTGGGCACGTCTGCTTCGGAATCTGATGCTCAAATCACTGAGCCACCCTGCTGTAGACTAAACTGCACACAATTTTCAGTTATATACTAACTAATTTAACTTGTTTAGTCTAGTTTTCCTTTAGGTGGAGCTCATATGGCATCCATTTAAACCAAAAGCTCTAACTAACCATCCCCAAGCTGTCATTACTGAACATACACCACACTAAATTGGGAAGTGGTATTGAAATGAACATTTATATAATTAAACGAATATGCTGAATATGCTCATTTGTGATTATCATCGTTTTTTGGGTGATTTTTCACGCAAAATTTTGTATCAAACCTTCATTTCATGATTAAATATAGCAAGCGAAAGGTATAAACAGTAAATAAACATCAAACAGATGACAAAGAATTTTTTTGTAAGCCTTTGTATTAGACTCATTGCATTTAAAAATGTACCTCACAACCTTTAGCCTCATAAATAGATGAGCGACACATCTTGAAGGCGACGTAATCATCTCAATGTTTTCAGTGTTCATTTTATTTTAATTCCACCGCGAAAATTGGAAATTACAAATAATTCGTAACACCTGTTATTCTAGCAATTTTCTATGCCTTGGCCATATATATAATGGGTTTATGGCGTAATGCCGAGTCCTACCGATAAGTCGCCAGGAAACACGAAACTAATGTGTACATGAGGCTATACCTTCCGTTTATGCTGACTTTGGTTCAACCTTCTGGTCATAATTGAACTAATTTGTTGCTAGGCACGCAAGACCTAATACACAATTTAATGCATACTAGTTCTCCGCCACAAACAGTATCTAACTGTTATATATTTAATTGAACGATGTGAAGATTATCGCGAAAAGTGATAACCGAAATTGACAAAGGCCAAAGTTTATCGATTTGATGGAGTAAAATATTTTCTGAAGTAGATGTTAAACTCAATTTTGGTGGACTTTGGCATATATGAAACCCATTGTGTTGGTATCATGTACCGACTCAAAAATCATAGTGCTGAGATCCTTACAGGCTCGATATATATAGATATAGATGAGATATAGATGAGTATATATATATATATATATATATATATATATATAGTGAGTTGGCTTTAAAGTTTAATTATCGAAAACATCATGAATGTAACTCAGCTACTGCAGGTTTACACATTATTGTAGGTGATGGTACTGGCAAATTGTCACACATTTCGTGATACACTATATATTGGGTGTGGGCAGTTGTACTGACTTCTGCTGCTGAGTCACCAGTAAGCATGAAACGGATGTATAGATTGGATTATACCTTTCGTTTATGTTGAAATTTGTTTATCCTTCCGGTCCTAATTGAACTATTTTGCTAAAATGCAAGCAACACCTAACACAGAGATGCGCATATATATTAATTTTCCACAATGTTTAATCTCGTGTACACGTGTTTCCCAGGATTACCGGCGACTGATCATTAAGAGGTGACACAATACTACAAACCTATTATATCGTTAGTTCCACATAAAATGATGAAAACAAAATTTGACTTGGATCATACAGGTCGACTTCAAATGATGAGTCATAATCACAAAACGCATGTGTCAAAACAGCGTCACTATTTTTTCAACCATAATTTGATATTTCCTTTCGAGACTACGCAAACTAACTTGTTAATAGGTATGAACTAAGTATTTTATATTTTCCTTTTCTACATTATACAATACTTACTCCGTACCGATAAATGTATATCTAAAATGGGACACATGTTTACATCAAGATCGCAACCTTGAATCATATAATTGTTATCACCATTCGCGCATCGTAGTTTCGATTAATTGCCTGGCCGTTGTTGTCTTCAACAATGTGTTTTCATCCACTGTATTCAATTTGACTCCGAATATTTCGGCTTCCTGTTTCGGTAGCAGTGTTCAACGGAAAACACATCCCACAAACAAATTGGCAATCATTTATTTAAATAAAGTTTGAGAGCTTGAAGTAAACGCCAACCCCATTGTATTTAACTAGTTGTTGAACACCATAACAGAACTACCACCAGTCGCAACACACTGACGCGTTTCGACCTTCCGTGATCAGCATCAGAGTACGACGGCAAACTGACTATCGAGGATCAAACCGCATTGAATATATATGGAAATCAAATTTAGATATGCGGCTCTCACCTCTAGCAGTCTTGCATACATTGAACTTGACTGGAAATGTCGCTGAACAACTTCTAAGCAGTCACGAAAATTAACTGTTAAATTCTGTTTTTTGCGGAGAACTAATATATATGCAAGTATGTATTAGGTGTTGCGAACCTAGTAACAAATTAGTTCAGTTGTGACCAGAAGGATAAACCAAAGACAGCATGAACGGAAAGTATAATCTCATGCACATTCGTTTCGTGCTTACTGGCGACTCATCAGTAGGAGCCGGTATTACGCCCTTCACCCACTATATATTTTGGTCAAGAATGTGGGATAATAGGACGGTACAATCTCCTAGACGAATGTGTAAACCTGCAATAGTGAAGCTAACATCATATAAAGTCTACGACAATGCGACTTCAACGCTAACTCACACTATATAATATATATACCGAGTCTGTAAAGGATACTAACACTATGGCTATTGTGTTAGTAACCGATACCAACATTATTGTACCGAAAAGGTACATGGTACTAACACTATGGTTTCCGAGTCGGAACATGGTACCAACATGATGGATATCAATTTATGCTATATTTCACCGAAATTGAGAATTACAACAATTTCTGAACACCTGTTACTCCAGTAAATCCATACACCCTGGCCTTGATCGATATCAGTTATCACATTTCGCGGTAAGCATGACATCATTCAATTCAATATATAACAGTTAAATACTGTTTGTTGCGGAGAAGTAATATATATGCAAGTATGTATTAGGTGTTGCGAACCTAGTAACAAATTAGTTCAGTTGTGACCAGAAGGATAAACCAAAGGCAGCATGAACGGAACGAATGTGCATGAGATTATACTTTCCGTTCATGCTGCCTTTGGTTTATCCTTCTGGTCACAACTGAACTAATTTGTTACTAGGTTCGCAACACCTAATGTTAGTGTGAGTTAGCGTTGCAGTTTCATTTTCGTAGACTTTATATGATGTTAGCTTCACTATTGCAGGTTTACACATTCGTCTAGGAGATTGTACCGTCCTATTATCCCACATTCTTGACCAAAATATATAGTGGTTAAAGGGCGTAATACCGGCTCCTACTGATGAGTCGCCAGTAAGCACGAAACGAATGTGCATGAGATTATACTTTCCGTTCATGCTGCCTTTGGTTTATCCTTCTGGTCACAACTGAACTAATTTGTTACTAGGTTCGCAACACCTAATACATACTTACATACGAACATTAACTGTTTGCAGCTTTTGTCACATATACATATATAGGAAATACATTTAAACAATAATTTAACGCGCGGGTGGTGGTAACAATTCTTAAAATCAAGTTTGCGAGCTTGAAGTAAACACCAATCTCATTGTATTTAACCAGTCAACTAACAAAAACAAAACTACCACCAGTCGTCATTCCACGTAGTACGAAAAAGTTTAGTCAACACACCCGTAATAATATAGCCATCATCCTTAAATAGTCCCAGAAGCAAATTCTCAAGACCGGCGGTTTTGCGGCGTTTAAGAGATAGGATTGCATTCCGTATTTCTAAATCTGATGGTTCTTCGAATCTAACATTCCACACTGTTGATACAGACATGCTTTCGTGAATCGAAACTGAAGCGGTTGCCCAAGAAAATTGATCTTTGAAGTGTTCAGCCCACCTATAAAAACGATTTACTTTGTCTATTATTAAATGGTTGTTACTATCATTTATAGTTAAACAATAATTGATTGCGCGGATGGTGGTAAAAATTATTTAAATCAAGTTTGCAAGCTTGAAGTAAACACCAATCCCATTGTATTTAACCAGTCGTCGTTAACATAACAAACTACCACGTTGCGACTGGCGGTAGTTTTGTTATGTTACTCGATGACTGGTTAAAGAAAATGGGATTGGTGTTTACTTCAAGCTCGCAAACTTGATTTAAATATTATTTATTGTATCGCTAACTTATTATTTTTCGAACGTGGGGCACGAATAAGTTTGAACAAACAGCGACTATTACCTGACGCGAACGCTTCCTCATTTTTTCAGCCTTTCTGGTCCAAAAGGTTTCGCGATCGACTTGTAGACTGCGCTTAAGTTGGCGTCTTATTTTGCGGACGGGTATTATGAGCCGAGCCAGGTGGAATTTGGCGCCTTGTTTCGAGTATCTCCATAGATTTTACAGAGAGCCAGTGATTATTTCTACGGGGGCCTGCAATGCCACATACAGTAGTACCTGCATTGTGCATAGTGGAACTTATCTTGGACCAAAGTAAATTCGGATTTTCGCCATCAAGACCAGTTAGCTTAGACTTTAGAATATCTTCATATTTTTGTCGGAAGGACGGTTGTTCGAGTTTGCCTACATCTATTTGGGGTTTATTCTTATTTATTTTCCCGGAAAATTTTAGTGCAAATCTACAACGGATAAGTGCATGGTCCGAGTCGACATAAGTGTTCCAAAAAAACGACAATCCTGGATGCAACCACGCCATCTATAACTAATTGCTACATGATCTATTTGAGTCCACCGTTGTCCGGGTGCTGGAGGACGCCATGTAGCGCAACGTCTAACACTACGTCTGAAGTTTGTACTACTTAAATATAATCTATGTTCCGCGCAGCTATCCAAAAGCCGTTCACCATTATCATTGCGCGTCTAGCTTAAAGTGTATCTTCCACCTAAATGAAAGTCCGTTTTACTTAAGCGCCCAACTTGAGCATTCATGTCATCTATAACCGAAGATAACTTCAGCATAGGATTGACAATGTTTGAATAAGAGAATCTTCTATATGGCTTTATAAATTTAATCTATTAATAATATATTTTAAAATAACACGCAATATCCTTCTTTATTCTGTTATCCATTAAAAAATGTTACCTTTACGTTTATATTTACTTGGTAATACATTTTCGAATAGCACGTGCTTATACGTTGTATGGAAATTATCATTATCCTTACAATATTACTGAGATCATTTATCTGTTTGATTTTTTCGTATTTGATCTTTTCTTATTTTAACTTCATAATCAGAACAGAAATAAGCACGATATGCTAAAGTTAATTCAGATTGGCATTCCTTTAATAATGGTGCATGGGCTTTCGTATTTTACTGTACCCTACCTAACCGTTCTCTAACCCGTAATAATTAATAAAACATGGTAAGTAAAATATTAAATGACATTTATGAACGATATTACAGATTTTTTAAGTGTATAAGTTATAAACACACATCTAAGCATACTATATTAATCGATGACTTGCACGCAAGTGAATGCAGGTATTTATGTGATTACAATTATCTGTATAGATTAAAATTTACTTCAATGAAGGTTGCGATCTTGATATAGACACCTGACCCATTATGTACATACATTTCTCAGTATTGATTAACTACGGACATAGCTCGAACTTGGGCACGTCTGCTTCGAAATCTGGTGCTCTAACCACTGAGCCACCCTGCCGCACACTACACTCGACACAATTTTCAGTTATAAGCACCTGACCCATTAATTACTTACATATGTCAGTATACACTAAGAATTGTATAGTGTAGAAAAGGCAATTCATCCAGTAGACCGGTTTCGTCCTTATTGGGAACTCATCATGTACTGGCCGGAATTTGCCGCGGACAGGACTCGAACCTGGGAACTTCTGCTTCGGAATCTGGTGCTCTAACCACTGAGCCAACCTGCCGCACACTACGCTACACACAATTTTCAGTTATTTACTAACTAACTTTTCTGGGTCTACTCGTTGAATTGCATATTCTACACAATATAATGCTTATTTTATACTGACAAATGTATGTAAATAAGGGATCAGGTGTTTATTTCAAGATCGCAAACTTGATTAAAGTAATTATCACGGCCTACGCAAAAAATGTTCGTTTTTATTATGGATTAAAATTCACTTTCGCATTTACACATACGTTAAGTGGCAGTATTTTTTATAAAATCATTTAATTTCAAGTATATATTTACCTCTACGAACAAAATTTCTAACTTTATTAATTAAATAAAATTATTTGGAGTTTTCAGTTATCGACTAAAAAAGATATTCGGAATGTAGCATCGAAATAGTGAGATGCTTTCGGGCCAGTGAAGTAATATATGCAAATATGTGATAAGTATTGTGCACCTAGTAACAAAATAGTTCATATATGGCCAGAAGGATAGAAGGACGGAATCGAACTATTTCTAATCAAGGAAATGTGAATATGGTGCATACCCACCTTGTTAGACGAAATAAGCAGGCAAATTTCTAAAATATTGTCACACGTACATTCTATCATGCACGTAACATACTTTTGCCGAGTTTTAAGGCGTATTGAATAATTTAAATAAGAAACTGAATGTATTTGGCTTCATTTGATGTGTAAACTGGGTAATTGACAAGCAAATCTAACAGAATAAATGTTGTCGTTGTTTTGAACTGTTACCTCAAACTAATTTGGTTTGACGAGACATTTCAGCCTTACTGAGCAAACATAAAAATAGCGGATGGAGTAGCCAAACATTGTTTCGCTATTAGTTAAAAGCTTCAACTAAAGTATACTTGAAGAAGGAACGAATATATATATATAAACCGTAAGTCTTTCAGTAGCACTAGGGTAAATAGTAAATAACAGTGTCACATTGAAATGTGTATCAACTTTCGTTTTCATGCCTGTCACACAACGTACAAACATCGTGGTTTTTCGAACAATAAAGCACATATTTAAACTTGTTCATCTTATAAGGAAAAAAATTCTAATAGGTTGTATTACAAAAAACTAAACATCATTTGATAATGAATGACTTCTAAAAAATTCCTGTTCTACTTCTTAAAATCAGGTATACATTTTATTCCAGCCATTTTTATTCATTTGTAATTTGAATTGAAATATAAATACAGTATTGAAGAAAGAATAATGTACAAAGCAGTTATAAACAATACAGTTAATAGACAACATTGGAAAAAATGGATTTAAATAGGATAAAATAATTATATTATAAAAAACAAGTATGAAGTTGGAAACACAAATGTTGAAGCATGCACATATACACAAACAAACAATTCACGGGGATATAATGACATCATGTGAAGACTTCATTTGGTTCTTAGCTGTGGATTAAGGAGAAGCCGCCAGTAAGCACGAAATGCGTGTGTACAGGAGATTATAACCTTGTTCACGCTGACCTTCGTTCATCCTTCTGGTCCGTTTTGAGCTAGTTCTTTACTAGGTTCGCAACACCTAATACATAATTGCATATAAGTTAGTTCTCCGCTACAAGCAATATATAACTATTAGGTGTTACAAAGTAGTGGCAATTTTTAATTTCGATGAAATTTAGCATATAATGAAATCCATTGTGTTGGCATCAGGTACCGACTCGGCAACTATAGTGTTGGCATCACTTTCAGGATCGGTATATATAATCTATTGTGAGTTGATTTTGAAGTCGCATTGTCGAAGACTTTATATGAAGCTAACTCCAATACTGCTTAAATAAACATTAGTATGGAAGACTTTACCGTCCGAGTGTCCCATATTTGTTGACCGAATATATAGTGCATTTAGGAGCGTAGTATCGGCTCCTCTTGATGACTCGCCAGTAAGCAAGAAACGCATGTGTACTTGAGATTACAACATT
>JAQBSW010000392.1:32500-211852 GCA_029291075.1 Eudiplozoon nipponicum
GTATGAATGTATGTTCTGCCTTATGAATGAGTGTATGTATATGTATGTATGTATGTATGTATGTATGTATGTATGTATGTATGCATATATGTATGTATGTATGTATGTATGCATGCATGTATGTATGTATGCATGTATGTATGTATGTATGTATTTATGTATGTATGTATGTATGCATGTATGTATGTATGTATGTATGTATGTATGTATGTATGTATGTATGTATGTATGTATGTATGTATGTATGTATGTATGCATGTCATGTATGTATGTATGTATGTAAGCAAGTAAGTGAGTAGAGTATGTATGTATGTATGTATGTATGTATGTATGTATGTATGTATGTATGTATGTATGTATGTATGTATGTATGTATGTATGTATGTATGTATGTATGATGTATGTATGTATGTATGTATGTATTTATGTATGTATGTATGTACGTACGTATGTATGTATGTATTTATGTATGTATGTATGTATGTATTTATGCATGTTTACGTGTATTTATGTTTATACGTTAGTATGTATGTGTATGCACATACGTATGTGTGTACTATTGTATAAATGAATGTATCCATGTAGAAACACAAAAAGTAAATTGAAATTAACTTGAGATTGAATTCGCAAATGATTTAGCATCGAGTAATTGATAAAAATGCAGCTTATCTATAGGTTATGTAATCAAAAGTTAAATATTTAGTAGATGGAGATAAATTTAAATAAAAGCATACCTTAAATTAAATAATAACTTAAGTAGATGTATTGGTAATTCGGCATTTAATTGGTTTCAGTCAATTCATATGGTATTAATAGTGACTAATCAGAAACCTATAAGTATTATACAGCAGAAGGTTTTATTCAATACGGCGACAGATATGTTTGAAGGTATATGCATTTAGGCATATATGCATTGCAGTTTGATCCTCGCTAGTCAGTTTGCCGTCGTACTCTGATGATGATCATGGAAGGTCGAAACGCGTCAGTGCGTGTGATTGGCGGTAGTTTTGTTGTTGTTCGACGACTGCATAAATACAACGTAATCGGTATTTACCTCAAGCTTGAAAACTTCATTTAAAGAATGGTTACCACCACCCGTGCAATCATTGATTTTTTAATTGAGAGATGTGTATAGAAACAAACATGCGTCAGAGGATATTATATATATATATATATATATATATATATATATATATATGAAAAGTCATCGGCATTCTATAAGTTAACTATTTTAAATTCTAATAAGCGTATGCTATGAAAACGGTATATCAATCAAAACACGATTGATTATGTATTTAGACATCTTATCTCAATGCAATGTAAGAATCACACATGAAACAATTTTAAAATAAGTCAACCAAGTTATAACCGGCAGAAGAAAGTGATTGAACATTAGCTCAGAAGGCTTGATAAAATTAAATTGTTGTTATTGATATTACGGATACATATTTTCAGAAGATAATGGTTATTGTACCACAAGAACAATTTTGGTAATGAAAAATGGTACGGAAAAAATCATAATTGGAGAAAATGTGGTCCCACTCTAAAATTTAAACATGTGAAAAGATTGGCAAAATGCGATTAGAAGAGTGACTGATAAGTTATAAGAGAAAACAATTCACGGATTTGTGCTCAAAACCTGCAATATGTGCTTAGGGAATGGAGATATATATATCAAATTGCTCATTAGCTAAAAAAGAACGAAGCTCAAAAGAATTTCAAGAAACAGAACTGAGCTTTAAAGAATTCGTACGCAAATTGCACCCAATCCAAGACAGATCACCTTCGTGAAAGTAGCATTCATTAATAAAAACATAATAAATCATTTAAGATACAGAGTAATGCATGGAAAGTGTATTTCATTTAGTATGTACAAATGTACAAAAAATTAAGAACACATAATTAATTTCACTGCATATGTGAGAAATATTTGTGGCATTTACAATGTAAAATCAGAATCTAGCCATTCAATTGTATTAACACTGTGAAGTGTACTTTGACAATAATTGTTTGCGCGGGTGGTGGTAACAATTCTTTAAATCAAGTTTGCGAGCTTGAAGTAAACACCAATCCCATTTATTTAACCAGTCGTCGAACAACATAACAAAACTACCGCCAGCCGCAACGCACTGACGCGTTTCGACCTTCCATGATCATCATCAGAGTACGACGGCAAACTGACTATCGAGGATAAAACTGCATTGAATATATATGGAAATCAAATTTAGATATGCGGCTCTCACCTCTAGTAGTCTTGCATACATTGTACTTGACTGGAAATGTCGGCTGCACAATTTCTATGCAGTTACGAACATTAGCTGTTTGTAGCTTTCGCCATACACACACACACTATATATATATATATATATATATATATATATATATATATATATATATAGACAATACAATTAAAAAATTTATTCATTGCGCGGGTTTTCCTCGCTAGTCAGTTTACCGTCGTACTCTGGTGATGATCATGGAAGGTCGAAACGCGTCAGTGCGTGCGACTGGCGATAGTTTTGTTATGTTGTTCAAAAAATGGTTAAATAAAATGGGATTGGTGTTTACTTCAAGCTCGCAGACTTGATTTAATGAATTTTTAGCACAACCCGCGCAATATTTTATTGTTTAATTGTATTACTACTGATTGTCGGGTAGTGTATTTTATGGATAAAAGGGCTAACATGTTTACATCAGCTTCTGACCACTGTTTGATCTCGAATGAAAAATATAACCAAATTTATAAAAGTATATTTTCAAAACGTATTTTCTGCATAGAAACGATAAAAGTAAAGTGAAATCCATAATGGTGAACAAAACTGTGGAAATCTGAACTAATTACGTAGGATTACATTACTCGACAATTTTGTTTCATTTGAACTTTTTATAGCAGAAATTTAAACAGAGCAAATAAAAGTTAGAAATCTTCAAGTAAAGTAGCATACATACATACATACATACATACATAAATACATACATACATACATACATACATACATACATACATACATACATACATACATACATACATACATACATACATACATACATACATACATACATACATACATACATACATACATACATACATACATACATACATACATACATACATACATACATACATACATACATACATACATACATACATACATACATACATACATACATACATACATACATACATACATACATACATACATACATACATACATACATACATAAATACATACATACATGCATACACACATACATACATACATACATACATACATACATACATACATACATACATACATACATACATACATACATACATACATACATACATACATACATACATACATACATATATGCATACATAAACGCACATACATACATAAATACATACATACAAACATGCAGACACACAGACATACATACAAACATATAAACATACACGCTTACATACATGCATGCATACATACATAAATATATACATACATAAATAAATACATGCATATATGCCTAAATACATACACACACAAAATTGAAATCTTAGTGTCCTGTACAGGATATTTCACTCCAGGCAAAATTTTCTAATCTTTACAAATGGACTATGCTTAAGTTTGATTTCACAGATAATTCTGACATACAATATTTTTGTTAGTGCTGACAAGGTTCGATATGATGAAATCGCCCAAATCGCATCCAAATGTGTAAAAGTGGGACAGTTCTGATTGACAGCTTCAGCAACTCCAAGCATGGTAGCTTAAAATTGAAATCTTTATTCGTATTACCTACTATTTATATATACCTAAATGCTTAAATATATCAAGAAGTGTTACGCTAATTTGCTCGAGTAAATTAACAGAACTGATTAGGACGCCTAAAATGGCTTTCGCGTATTTGTGCACAATTTTAGTTAAATAAACTGGTGATTAATTAATTTTTGCAAAATAAATTGATGTGCCTATTATTAAAGCGGACATTAAAAGTGTTATTAGTGATGTGTTTGAAATGTGACTTAAAATCCGGTGCGCTTTATGTGTGAAAAAGACCCGAAATTAGAGAGTGTACCTTATGCTACAAAATACGTTCGTTAGAAAACATATTCGATGAAGTTTCTTACTCTTACAAACTTCGCAACGTTATGTGTTTAACAGCTTGTACCGACGAGTGAGATGACACAGGATACTGCAGAAGGCAGCAGTGTTGTCCTCGAAATGCAATTGATCTGTTTTTTTTTAGAATGAGAAGGTTTTTTACGACAGCAGTTTGTAAAATATCCAATTTAACAAGCAAAAAATGACATTTTAAACGTTTTAACTTTGTAGTATCCCTCTGCAGCAAAATAGATTTTTGCGTTTCGTGTTTAGCATCTGTCATTAAAAATTTGACTTATTTTAAATATTCTATTTTCCTATGTATATCAAGGATAAACTCCCAGAGCCCCGATGAATGTTGCTATATCAAAGAATGCGTGAAAAAAAAGTAAGCAAGCACCAGAGTAAATCCACTTACATTTTGTGAAACATCCAAATTGGACTTCGCGCGCCGATCGTAGCCCTGTTGATCGCTGTCACTCGAATACACTACCCTCTGCGATCCACCATCCTTTACATTTAGATGGGTATTGTATTGATTGTTGACGAGTTTTTCTCTACGTGTACTCTCAGCAGATCTTTTACCTGTGGTGGGGACAACACCAATGCTTTCGTTAGCTCTTCGCTCAGATGTCGATTGACCGATAACCTGTCTAGTCTTGGACTTGACCGGATTCGGCGTCGATGGTTCATGCACACGCTCATTCATTGTGGAATAATGTTGTTTATTCTGCGTCGCCGGTAAAGCTAAATTTACTGGTGTCGCTAGCTGCGGAAATAACTTCAAAATTACAAAAATATATATTTAAAAATGATTTATCCTTTAAAATATAAAACAAAATGTTATTCTAATTTTTTAGTAGCTTAATATATTTGGTAAACGATTTTGCAATACCACACGCGGATGTGCTTATTTTATTAATTATCGATTTTTATCGATAAATTGCTTTCTTTTAACAGCGTTTCTTAAAAAGGCAATTAAACTAAAATCCATACTTAGATAGATCGAGCACTATTCAATAAGTGATTCTAACACAATATGGTTGAACGGAAAAAATAATCATTGAATTAATCTAAAATTAAAATTTTTTTAACTACATGTCAAAACGACATTCGACTTGCAATAGCTTGATAAATAAACCTTCTTGAAATCGACGGATTGGCCAAGACGGCAGAGTTGCAAAAATGATTGCAGTTTCCATTGATTGATTTAATTTTAATTCTTTTACTTTTCATAACTAATATGACGGCAAATGAGTAATCTCCAGCGCGAAAATAAACATTTCGTTTACATAATTTTTTTTCAAATCTGTCAGAAGAAACGTGCAAAATGAATAAACCTCCTATCTGAAAATTTATGTCAAACCAAATTTAAACTTTTATTTTTAGAAATCTTGTGTTTCCGCAGGTTATGTTACTGCATAAAACAAGTTTGCATGCACCTGTGAAAAGTTACAATACATGTCAAATACAAAATGCCAGGAATTGTGACTTTATTTAGACTATACACAAGCAAGCTCTCGTTTATTATGAAAAGCAAGTCTGCTACAACATTCTATTTTTAAACATTTATCAGTAACAAGTATGTATTAAGTGTTGCGAACCTAGTAACAAATTAGTTCAGTTGTGACCAGAAGAATAAAATAAAGGCAGCATGAACAGAAGGTATAATCTCATGCACATTCGTTTCGTGCATACTGGCGACTCATCAGTAGGAGCCGGCATTACGCCCTTTAACCACTATATATTTTGGTCAAGAATGAGGGATAGTAGGACGGTACAATCTCCTAGACAAATGTGTACACCTGAAATAGTGAAGCTAACATCACATATAGTCTAGGACAATGCGACTTCAACGCTAACTCACACTATATAATATATATACCGAGTCTGTAAAGGATACTAACACTATGGCTATTGTGTTAGTAACCGATACCAACATTATTGTACGGAAAATGTACATGGTACTAACACTATGGTTTCCGAGTCGGTACATGATACCAACCTGATGGATATCAATTTATGCTATAGTTCACCGAAATTGAGAATTACAACAATTTCTGAACACCTGTTACTCCAGTAAACCCATACACTCTGGCCTTGATCGATATCAGTTATGACATTTCGCGGTAAGCATGACATAATTCAATTCAATATATTACAGTTAAATAATGTTTGTTGCGAAGAACTAATATATATGCAAGTATGTATTAGGTGTTGCGAACCTAGTAACAAATTAGTTCAGTTGTGACCAGAAGGATAAACCAAAGGCAGCATGAACGGAAAGTATAATCTCATGCACATTCGTTTCGTGCTTACTGGCGACTCATCGGTAGGAGCCGGTATTACGCCCTTTAACCATTATATATTTGGTCAAAGAATGTGGAATAATAGGACGGTATCAGTAACCTCGGTAAAAGAAGTGTTTCCTAGTAAATTATCGTTCAGACTCAGTTAAGTCTCATCAGTGATTTTGACGTGAAAATCTTTTCCGTTAACCCGTTATTGAGCATTAATGTTGTATTTTCGATTATACGTATCTAAAGATTTTATTTACATAAATTTTTTTTAAATGCGAGCTTTAATAAAATTCATCGTACCCGTCCTATATGCAAAAACAAGAAGAAATTTTATCAGATACAAAAAACATTTCTTTCTCATTATCTTCTCAAATATCTACTAATGAATATATCTTTATATATAAATTGGAAAGCAAAACAAGATATAAATATGTAAAAATAGAGGGAGAGGTTGACAAAAACGGAAACTAATCAACTGCAGGCGTCACATTCAGTTCAAGCTCAATGCCTGAACATGCTTCTTCTGCTTACAATTGATTGGTTTCCGTTTTTTCACTCTCTCTATGTTTACATATATTTTATCTTATTTTGCTTCCCAATTTATATATAAAGATATGTTCATTAATAGATACTTGAGGAGATAATGAGAAAGAAACGTTTCTTGTATCTGATAAAATTTCTTTTTTTGCACATAAGAAGGGTACAATGAATTTACATAATAGTTTTACTTCGTTTTATGTTATATTCGATATGTTATATGAGATTCTACGTTAATGAATAATTGAATTCCTTAAGTTAATAATTATTTAAACACATATAATATATTTTCTGAAACAAGTTTAAGCTAAACTATGAGAAGACGTAACAAAAATATATCCTAGGTTCTAATCTATATTGTTAATAGAATTTAGCAAATATTATTGTAAAACACCAATGCACAATTTATTAAAAACGGCCAATTTCCGCGCTTGAACACAGACTGACATGCCTGCTACAATGCAAAAGATCGCTTTGGAAATTCAAGCACCGAAAATTAATTTATTACTCAAAAAATCATTTAACACCATCAAGATGAATACTTTCAAACAACTGAAGCCTATATATAAATTTTACAATAAACGTAGACAAGCACAATTTATGAAACTGATAGTTTATGTTAATTGCATAAATTAACTAAAAGAAAATTGGAGCCGCTCGAGTATGCGAACTGTAATCTCAGTAGATTTTAATTGAACGTTAAACACATTTCGAACAATAAATAGGGTTCAAACATCACAATTCGCGCTGTCCGAAATTGAGATCTTAAAGTTTCAGTTTCTGGAAAATGTCCCGTAATTACATCAAAAGATGCCATATAACCTCCATTTGAAGGAAAGGCTAACCAAAATATATCAGTTAGTATATAAACAAAAATTCTGTGTAGCGTGCGACAAGGTGGCTCAGTGATTAGACTTACAAACACCGAAGCAGACGTTGCCAGGTGAGAGCCCTGTCCACAGCAAATTCTGGACAGTATATGAAGAGATCCCAATATGGATGTAACCGGTCTACTGGATGATTTGCCCCTTCTATATTATACAACGCTTACTTTATACTGACAAATGTTTACATATATAATTGTATTGGTGTTTTATATAAAGATCGCAACCTTGATCTAAATAACTTCGCATACGCACATTTTGTATAACTGATAATTTTTGAAAGTGCATAAGCTCACTAAAAGTAAGTTGTGTTCGCTCGAATTTACGAGCAGTAATCTAAATGAATTTTTATTGAAAATTGAACAAATGAAGGGCCTTGAATATAAATCACACACCATAATTCATACTTTCCAACGCTAATATCTTAAATATTAAGTTTCTGGAAATCACTCTAGTTTTAAACAAAGAATAAAAAAATTCTGCTCGAGGCTTAAATAAATGTACATTTGCAACCATACTTTGGTGGAAGAACGCGTACCCATCAATGTAGGTTCCCATGTGTTACAAGCAACCGTTACGCATTAGTTAAACTTGGTTTAGCTCTACTTTGGTTAAACCTTCAATGCGGAACTCTTTATATGCAAATGTCCATTATGAACTTGTGTAAGAAATAATTTTCTATTCAACTTAATCGTCTATTAATAATTTCCCGTAAGATTAGAAGAGGCTGCAATGAATAATTTCTATTTATAAATTATAAAATGATACGTAAATAAAACACACCTCGATAAGACTATTCGTATTTTCATCTTCAACCAGTGATTCGTCTTTTAGTATAAACTTTGTATCCAAGTGCTTTGAGTCCCAATAAAGTTGGTTGATAAGTGGTCTTTCTGCAGCCTCCATTCGACGAATTTCAGCTTCTAAAATGTTTTACATGAATACGTTATTTTGAATAAATTAAATTGATTGCATTAGATTTGAACATAGTGAGAGAAAAAAAACAATCTTCAGGATGCAATTTTACAGATATAGATGCGATGAAATTTGCTGACAAGCTAACTTTAAATCCTGCTACGGTTTATTCAAACTCACATCCCATATGAAAATCTATTCAATGTATTATACTTGCAGACATATTTTGTTATTCGTATTTATTTATTTTTTAATTTTAGGAGAACAAATTCGTTGTGATTTTTTGATTGACAGAAGGTATTTGTTCAATATTTGATGCGTTACTTGTTGAAAACCTTCTAAACTAACGGGTAAAAACGGTAATCCATGTTAACAGGCAGCAGATAACTCAAACATTTAAGATTGCCTGTAGAAAACATCAATTGGAGGATTAATGGCTGTCTAATGAAATACAGTGGAATCTCGAGATACGAGCCGGAGCTCGGGCCATATTTTCGTTCAAGATACGAGCCAAATCCGAGATACGAGCCGTGTTTCCGGAGCGTCCCGTATCTTGAACGAAAATATGGCCCGAGCTCCGGCTCGTATCTCAAAGAACCCGCATGTTAAGCTGCTCGTATCTCAAGGTTCCACTGTACAAATATAATAGTTATTTTGTAGTATATGCAAAAAATGTTTTCGAAAGTTACTCTCTCACAAGTTGTTTGATAACTAGCGCGTTAAAACCATGGCAAAAAATGCGAACACAAAAATATATTGTTCCGAATTTAAATTTCAAACCATTTTATGACAGTTATATACAGTTTGGGGCGGAGAATTAATACATATTCAATTGCGTATTAGGTTTTGTGCGCCTAGAAACAAATTATTTCAATTATGACCGGAAGGATAAACCAAAGACCGCATGAACGGAAAGTATATTTTCGCGCACATTCGTTTCGTGCTTACTGGCGACTCATCAGTAGGAGCCGGTATTACGCCCTTTAACCACTATATATTTGGTCGAAGAATGTGGGATAATATGACGGTATAATCTCCTAGACGAATGTGTAAACCTGCAATAGTGAAGCTAACATCATATAAAGTCTACGGCAATGCGACTTCAACACTAACTCACACTATATAATATATATACCGAGTCTGTAAAGGATACTAACACTATGGCTATTGTGTTAGTACGCGATACCAACATTATAGTACCGAAAGTAATATGGCACCAACAGAATGGATTTCAGTGTATGCTAAAGTTCACCAAAAATGAGAAATACAACTATTTTTGAACACCTGTTACTTCAAAAAGAAACCATCTTAATATGTCTTAATTATGCATCAGTATCATGGATAACAATTTCTCGTGGACGATTTTCGCAAACACAACATATTTTCTCATCGACAAGGAAGCAAGCATCCTAGAATCAACCGTGAAGAAATAAACGTCAAATATGACGCATTATCATCACATAGATGTTGTCAAGTAAAACCTAGACCGGAGCCTACTATTCCAAAATCAGTTTACTTGAAACACAATAAAAGACGAAGCCAACTTGGATAGTGCGAGGCTAAGGTTTTTGCGATGACATCCAGATTCGCACAAAACATTCCATTCAACGGTTAGCACGCTTAGACAACATAACTCAATATACGTTTTCCGAAATGACTTTCAGGATTATTATTATAATCATAGTTACGGTCTTGATATAAACTAAGAATTGTATAGTGTAGAAAAGGCAATTCATCCAGTAGACCGGTTTCGTCCTTATTGGGAACTCATCAAGTACTGGCCAGAATTTGCCGCGGACAGGATACGAACCTGGGCACGTCTGCTTCGGAATCTGGTGCTCTAACCACTGAGCTATCCTGCCGCACACTACACTACACACAATTTTCAGTTATATACTAACTAATGTAACTTGGTTAGTCAATTTTTCCTTTAGGTGGAGCTCATATGGCATCCATTTAGACCCAAAGTTCCAACTAACCATCCCAATCTGTCATTACTGAACAGACACCACATTACATGGGGAAGTGGTATTGAAATGAACATTTATATAATTAAACGAACATTGGTTGCGCGGGTGGTGATAACAATTATTATAATCTAGGTTGCAGTCTTGATATAAACACCTGACCCATTAATTACTTACATATGTCAGTATAAACTAAGAATTGTATAGTGTAGCAAAGGCAATTCATTTATGATTGTTTTTAATAAGATTTGGTTATTGATGTCCGTGTTTAAACAGATCAGCCTCATGTCGCTTCCATAAAATTCAAAAATAACCGTGGACGAGCCAAACGAGTAAGCACATGCTAATCACATAAGTTTTACTGTTTGTGACAGGTTAATTAAAACTTAAATGACGCTTATCACAAATCCGAAAGCTTGATTTAAATAATATTTTCAATACCCGCACAATCAATAATTTACAAACTGGTAGTGAAAGCCACAAAAGCAGTACGCATTTCATAGAGGTCGTGCAGTCGACAATCCAGCCAAGTGCAATATATCTGACATCATCACGAGTAAACGTTGTATCTAGAATTGTTAGCACACAATACAGAAATTGTGGGTTTCGTGCTCTGGTATTGACCATGGAATGTAAAACATATCAGCCCAGGCGACTCTCAGTCGTTTTGCTACGATTGCTAAATTGAAATGTGACATGTGCTTATCTGAAATATATTAAACTTAATACTGATCCCTGTAATCGATGCTCGCAAATCAATGATTCTTAAAATATAATGCTCCTTTTATTGTTATATTTAATGTTATATTACAAGAGTGGTTTTAATGGCCTGAGAAAAAACTAAAATATAACATTTACAACATACATTTTTATAGCAAAAAGGTAACCCATTCCACTGAATATGAAACGAATAATTTTCAAAAAATACATATTTATTGTATTACCATTTCCTTCAAGGCCTCAATGTCACTGAATTCGCATTATTATTATTAGAGGCACTGCCCATGTTTTGGCGAACTTTTTCTACATATTAATTACTTACATATTTCAGTTTTAACTAAGAATTGTATAGTGTAGAAAAGGCAATTCATCCAGTAGACCGGTTTCGTCCTTATTGGGAGCTCATCACGTACTGGCCAGAATTTGCCACGGACAGGGCTCGAACCTGGGCACGTCTGCTGTTCGCGTCGAATTCTGACCAGTACGTGATGGGATCCTAATAAAGACGAAACCGGTCTATTTGAAGAATTGCCTTTTCTGCACTATACAAGTCTTAGTTTATACTGACAAATGTAAGTAATTAATTGGTCAGGCGTTTATATCAAGATCGAAACCTAGATTATAGTAATTATTATCACTGGCAGCGCAAACAATTTCGTTTAACATTGATAACTAGTTTTAAGAATTTTAATTGGAAAATGTTTATTAACTCATAACCATTAACTCTCTGCAAAAATCAATCAAAGTTTGAGGAGTACGGCATAATTTCGTATGTTATGAAAGGGGTAATAACGAAACGTTAACGGGGAATAAACAAGGCAAGGCAGGAAGTTCAAATAATGTTTTTTCAACTGTAGAATTTGCAATCATCGAACTAATGGCCTTTTAATTAAACAACTGGTAATAACAACTATTTAAATCAAGTTTGCAAGCTTCATATAAACACCAATTCCAATATATATATATATATATATATATATATATATCAGTATAAACTAAGAATTGTATAGTGTAGATAAGGGCATTCATTGAGTAGTCTAGTTTCATCCTTATAAGGAATACCGGATAGACTGTAAGGGTTTCAAAAACAGACGAAACTGCTCTATTAACGTATCGCGTTTTCAACAATCAATAAGGTCCAGTTTATACTGACAAATATATATATATATATATATATATATATATATGTGTGTGTGTGTGTGTGTATACAATGGGATTGATGCTTATATCAAGCTCGCAACCATAATATAAATAAAGGAATGTCTATTTGACTGTGTCTGTGTCTTTATTAGCGACACTAATTCGCAATATTGAGTAATCAGAACTTCCTAAAATAGATTATTCAAGTGAATAAAAATTATATGATATCAAGAGGTTTTTAGGGGATTAAAAGTTAATTTTCGAATGCTCCTGGCAAATAATTTGTCTATTTATTATTTAAAAGTGACATATTTAACTGAGAATTCAGTTGTACAAAACATAGGCAAAGTAATTTATAGATTTCCTCTGTTGCTGCGGCTAGTATTTGTGCTATGCCGTTATTATTGCTGTCTTTTTAGGTATTACTGTTAAGGGTAGTATTGAGGCTAGTGTTAACTTTTACACAGCAACTTCAGATCGGTAAGGCAGCAAGACATTTATTTTTTCTCAAGCCTTTTCCCCTCAGCTTGTGCTATATTTTGATATATCGATTAGGTTTAGAGGGATATATACATTATAGGATTCCCTCCACACAAAGAGCTGATAAATACCAACTTCACGGAGCTTCTGGTTCTGATGCAACATCAAATTCATTCCTCCTTTCCACAGTCAGGTGTGCCAGCACCTTAAGTTTGGTTGTTAATAGTTTAATATGTGTATTGGGTGTTCCACAACTAGTAAGCAATTAGCTCAAATATGGCAAAAAGGATAAGCCAAAATCAGCATGAACAGAAGATATAATCTAATGTACATATTTGTTTCGTTCTTACTGGCGACTCATCAGTAGGAGCCAGTATTATGCCCTATACCCACTATACATTTGGGTGAAGACTGTTGGACAATTGGACAGTAAAATCTCCTATACTATTGTGTAAACCTGTAGCAGTGGAGCAAACATAGTATAATGTCTTCAACAATGCGACTTCAAAGCTAACTCACTATATACAATATATATATGCCGTGACTGTAAAGGGTACCAACACTATAGCTATTGTGTCAGTGCCCGATGCCATCATTATGGTACAGAAAAGGTACATGGTAATAACACTATGGTTGGAGAGTCGGTACATAGTATCAAAATAATGGATTTCAAGTCATGTTAAATTTCACCAAAATTGAGAATTACAATTACAACTCAACACATATTAGTCCAATAAATTCATACACTCTGACCTTGATTGATATCAGTTAGCAATTTTCGCGGTTATCATGCAATCGTTTAATTGAATAAATAACAGTTAAATACTATTTGTTGCGAAGAAGTAATATAAATGCAATTGTGTATTCGTTTTTGTGCACATAGTAAAAAATTAATTCAAATACAATCAGGAAGATAAATCAGAGTCAGGATTGGCCGGAAGTTATTATCTCATTTACACATTGGTTTTGTGCTTAGTGGCGACTCATCAGTAGGAGCCGGTATTACGCCCTATACACATTTTATATTTTGGTGAGGAATGCTAGACAATTGGACGGTAAAATCTCCTGTACGAATGTGTAAACATGTAGAAGGGGAGCGAACTTGGTGTAAATTCTTCGACAATGGTTGTTGTGTCAAAACCTGATACCAACGCTAGGGTTGCCAGATAGGTACATGGTAGCAACACAATGATTGTCGAGTCGGTGCAAGGTACTAAGCTACTGGATTTCGTGGCATGCCACTGTTCACTAAAATTGAGAATTCCAACTACTTCTGATCACATTTTACTCTAGGAAATCTATACACTGTGACCTTGATGTATATCAGTGATCATTTTTCACGTTAATAAGGGCACTAATCGGTTAACTAAGCAACAGTTGGACAATTTATGTGTTTATAATGAATTATTTAATAAATTCAAAACGAAGCTGATTTGGTATCCGCTGTTCATCTTGATGTCAATGAATATAAGCACTGCTTGAAAACAACTTTGCTTGAAGTTTCACTTATTAAATCAATTGCATTGTTAAATTAGCTGCAGGTATATTCACTAAAATAAATCATGAGGCAAAAGTACTGGGCAGTTTGCTTACATTACCTTATAATATTAATAGATGTATTATGATTTTATATACTCTGGTATGCTTAGATGTCAAATTCACCAATGAAGAAAATAAATAACAAAATATTTGTGTAATCATGATACCACTTCGAACATTGACATAAATGGTATTTTTATCATTCGTAACGACGTAAAATTCTTGTCGAATCTTTTGGATGATAGCGATTAGCAGGAGAGTCCACTAAAAGTAGAGATTTATCAAAAAGCTAATTTTTTTATCAAAATTAATAATGTCATTAAATAAGCGGTTTTTACGACTTAGGAGATGAATTTTTTATTCGCGTATTCCATCCTTGGTCATACTCCAAACATATGTGCTCCAGTTCGAATAACTTCCGTGAAAAATACTGGACAGTACATGATACGTTCCCAATAATATCGAAACCGGTCTACTGGATGAATTTCCTTAGCTCCCAGATTCACTGTTTAGTTTATACAAATAATATGCATATAATCAAAATCCTACGATGAAATTTCAAATAAATATAATTTACCAAAATAGCATTGTGTCTGTTGTATAATGCCAGATCAGTTGTTGTTCGTTGATTTATTCTAAAAATTGTGTATACCTATAATCGCTTAACCTTGTTTACATAATTGAAAAAAATATAATTTAACACGAGTTTAGTCTTTAATTATTACATAACGATGCCCCATTTTAAAAACTATTTTCTTTACATTTTCAAAATAGTCTCACAATAACATCGATATGTGAAACGCTTCAAAATTATCTTTCGAAGACCTACGTGATTAGTGACCTGTGCCATCATGTGTTCTTATGGCAGACATACATTATTTGCCTTTAACTGTATATAATTGAGAATCCCTTATGGTGTACTAGAGAAATTTATACATTGGTTCAATTGTGGGCAGAAATGTAATTTTATCCTGTTGTTATCCAATGTGTGCAAAGTAATAAATTTAAGCACATATGCTCACTTCATTAGTACATAACATGAACGGTGCGGCAGGGTGTCTCAGTGATTAGAGCACCAGATTCCGAAGCAGACGTGCCGTGGTTCGAGTCCTGTCCGTGGCAAATTATGGTCAGTACGTGATGAGTTCCCGATAAGTAAGAAACCGGTCTACTGGATGAATTGCCTTTGCTACACTATACAATTCTTAGATTAAACTGACAAAGGTAAGAAATTAGTGGGTCAGGTGCATATATCAAGACGGCAAACTTGATTATAATAATTGTTTTCACCGCCCGCACAACCAATGTTCGCTTAATTATATAACATGAACTAGTTGTCTGAAACAAGGATACACCTTACATATCCTGTATGACCATAGCTAGCTCAGTCAATAATGTTGACTAGTTTCCAATGTATAATCTTGAAGCTATGTTGCAATCGGTCTACTTTCGTTTAACATTCAAAATTTGGAAATATCAGCATTGCCTGTTTAGATAATGTGAGTTTGGGTTTAGTTATTACATCAGAACACTGAAAGTATAAAACAATGTATGATTACCGTGTGTGTCGGTTGTTGCCAAGACCTAGATTGAATACGATTTCTTCGATTATTTAATAGTACTGAGCATTGTTCAACATTAATCATAAATGGACTGACCGGTTATAGTTGCAGTGGCTCTCTTTTTGATAATAAAAATTATTTATATTCTAATTATATATATATATATATATATATATATATATATATATATATATATATGTATATATATATATACATATATACATATATAATACAATCCTGCAATTAAAATTACATTTATAATCACGTTCCAAAATCGCATAGTACCTAGCTTAAAATAAAAGAATGGGTATAGTCTTTTCAAACTTCAGGTTGGCGGCGATACCAAGTAAGATGCCCATAAAAGAAAGACTGAACAAAAACATAATTTAGTAAATAGATGAAAACAGCACGCAATGCGCACCTTCGATGGCGCAGTGGATGAGTTGCAAGACTGAAGCCAATGTGTCCCTGTTCAAATCCTCGCAGTGGCACACCTGTCAATTGCTTGACGAGTTCCAAATAAGGAAAAAATCGGGTCTTGTTGATGACTTGTTTTTCTCTCTCACGTAGACACGTTACTATATACTGCTAAAGTATATTTTAAAAAATAAGGCCAGATTTCCTAACAGACAAAGCGCATATTTATTTCCTTCCTCTTGGCGAATTCTCTAAACTTTTGAATTATCAACTGGTTTCCGCATAAAATGTTTCAATGTATATACGTTATTCCTAGTTCAGCGCGTAGATAAAATTTTTCAAGAGAACCTAAGGCAAACGTGGTTTGATTTTATGGCTATTTAAACTTTTTTGTTTCTCTAATTCGCTTATTAATAATCAAATAAATAGACTTTCGGATTTGACCGCATTTTTCTTGTGCGGGACAATTGTTAGCACTCATAGGTCGGCAAAATCTTGAACCTTTTACCTTTTCAGATGATGTAATTTTTGGCCTCAGTTGATGGGTTCTCACTTGTCCCTTCTCCTTTAAGCCTTCAATTAGCTGATTTTCTGAAAGCGCTTTAGGATCAAGATCCGCCATTGATCTTTCACCTATATTTCGAGACGTTATTTCCAGTCTCATCTTCAGGGTTGACACAATACGCACAGGAGTAAAACACAACTTGTGGCAAATGTATGAAGACCGGATATTAGGAAGACAATTAAAAATTACTTTTAGAATTAAAATGGGTATAAATATATCTGTCTTGAATGAGGATACCACATTTGTCACAAGTTGTGTTTTTCTCCTGTGCGTATTGTGTCAACCCTGAGGATGAGACTGGAAATGAGATCTCGAAATGTGGTGAAGATCAATGGCAGATCTGTCTAAAAACTTTCAGCTATTGAAAACTTAAAGAGAACAACAACCACTCTAGTAAAAGTTGAATTAGTGCTAACTGTATCCACCTGCATCGATCATCCAAAAGGACAGCACTGAGAAACAAAATAATACATCTTTTATAATAGACTTTTCCTGATGTCCAATTTTTAGCTCACGCGTTTATCATTATTACAACTGTTTGATTTTTACTTTCAGTAGATTAACATAATTCTGGTGGATGGATTTCCGCCTGTTTGCTTTTAACAAACGAATCTGACAGCAATAGCCATTCCACTTGAAATTCAATCGAGGTGCGTTTGTTCCCTCAACAGCGTCATGGCTTGCGCAACAAGAAATTCAAACAATTGAATCAGCAATCAGTGCTTCGTGTAAAAAAAAATCGATAAACCAATCGACAATGCATAAAACATAAGAATATGAATGATTGACTTTTTATGGGCCATTATAACTTAATTGGGAAAACAGAGATTACTGACTGACTTGCATTTCATTTAATAGTAATACATTTTTGCAATATTGGTAATTGCATAACTACTTGATCTGCGTAGTAGGCTTGGACGATTACTAGCTCATCTTTTAAACGGAAACTATTCGGATACTATACCTGGTGTCCTTCTTCCGTTCACAGTTCATCACTTAGAATAAAGACAATCTAACAAAGTCCCTAACAAAGACGATACCGGTCTACTGGGTGAATTGCCTTTTAAACAATACTTTGTTTATACAGATAAAAGTATGCACACAATTGAACAAGTGTATATATCAAGATCCCAGCTTTGATTTAAATATAATAAATAATTGTAATAAGGTTATTTTAGTTTGTCTCTCTACTAGCTTTTCATTCAATTGTTGCTAAAGCCATTTACACACACACACACACACACATATATATATATATATATATATATATATATATATATATATAGTATAATAAAAAGATTTCTATTAATTTCAATGTGTATCTATATAATAAACCGTAATTTCCTTCCTAAATTCGACAGAAGACAGAACCATTACTTAAATATGACCTTGTAAATTATCGCCGAAATTTGGAACACTTAATTAACAACTGAATATAAAATTAACCGTTATTTTAAAAATGTACCCGGTTGGAGCTCGAACTTGATATTTCCAACAAACATATATTCATATTTAAACAACCTTTGGTAGCGCGAGTGGTGGTAACTATTCCTTAAATCAAGTTTGCGAGCCTGAACTAAACACCAATCCCATTTTATTTAACCAGTCGTCGAACAACATAACAGAACTACCGCCAGTCGCACGCACTGACGCGTTTCGACCTTCTATGATCAGCATCAGATTACGATGGTAAACTGACTAGCGAGGATCAAACCGCATTGCATGTGTATGGAAAGCAAAATTAGATACGCGGCTCTCACCTCTAGCAGTCTTGCATACATTGTACTCGACTGGAAATATTGACTGCAGGATTTCTATGCAGTCACGATCATTAATTATTTGTTGCTTTCGCCACAGATAAATATAGGCAGTACAATTTTTGAAAAATTAGATACGCGGCTCTCACCTCTAGAAGTCTTGCATACAGGTTAAATACAATTGGATTGGTGTTTACTTCAAGCTCGTAAACTTGATTTAAAGAATTGTTACCACCATCCACACCAATCCAGTCTTTTAATTGTATTTAGTATATATATATATATATATATATATATATATATATATATATATATATATATATATATATATACTCTATATATATATATATAAATATATATGGCATGCATATATGCAGCCACGAACATTAACTGTTTGCAGCTTTCGCTACAGATATATATATATATATATATGTATATGTATATATATATATATGTATATATATATATATATATATATATCTGTAAGCTACAAGGATAATATTCGATATTTCTATAAAAGTGCAGCCGACATTTCCAGTCGAGTTCAATGTATGCAAGACAGCTAGAGGTGAGAGCCAAATGTCTAAATTTGATTTCCATATATATTCAATGCGGTTTGATCCTCGATAGTCAGTTTGCCGTCGTACTCTGATGATGATCATGGAACGTCGAAACGCGTCAGTGCGTGCGACTAGCGGTAGTTTTTCTATGTTATTCGACGACTGGTTAAATACATATTCAGATTTGTTAAAGAAATTCAATGCGTTGAGCATATGAATTGGGAAATAAATATCGTAATTAAGGATAAATTAATTATAAAGCAGGTATACGCAACACAGTTAAAAAGAGTCATTACGTCCAGAACAAATTCAACTCTAATATCGATTACTTTATTTAATCTACTATGGAAAGCAAACGAAAATAATTTGGATTAAATGTAGACATAATACAACAAAACAGGAATTGTGACGCGCACATGCTGAGACATGCACTCACACGCACAAATAATTTAACAGCTTATATTCAAATCATCTTGGACACTATTTTCTTTATTTAGCTGAGGATTAAGGTTGTTTGAAATAACAGCTTCAGTGGGGCAAAATGCGTTTTCGTTTTTTACTTCAAGAGCACCTGGAAATCTGTCTGATTTAGAATATGTATTTTGTCAACATTGTGTTGGGCATTTGTTGAAACATTCGCGTTTTTCCAGCTGTGTTCATTTTAAAATGCACTTCAATTCAATGTTTTAGTAGTCGGCCAGTCTAGCGTGCACAGCGCACTGGACAGTTATAGTAGTTTCATAAATAAATCATGTTTGGTTGTTCGATTGTAGAGAGCTCACTTTTTACATTGATGTTTAGCAGGTATATTTTGAATCGAACAAACTTCAGTTGCATATTAAACATCCGATAAATCCGTTTTTCTAATTCCTCGAGTAAATATTTCGTATAATGCCCACCTTTTTAAAGTTATTCTGGTTCGTTACGGCTTTATGGCATTTTTCACTGCTTATACTTCATGTTAGTATACCCGTTTTCTACTAATAATTTTATGAGCACTGTCAATTCTTGACATAGCAATTCTTCAGAACAGATTCAGTGAATTTAATATTTAATAACACCTAATAAGATCTGCAAAAGACCGATAACTTCTATTTTTACTTTAAGGGATAATACCAAACTGTTTACTTGCCCTTCAATCACTGGGACTAAAAATTAAAAGAAAAGTATTCAATTTTAAAAAAATATAGAGAACATTACGTTTTGGTTTCCTTTAGGTAACTCGCTAGTAGAAGACAAAAACTTTAGTCAGAAAGGTTAATCTATAACCGGGAACGCGACATTGATGCAGACAAACAGCTCCCTTTCTAGCAATAATTACTAATTTATTCTAAGTTGTAAAATTTAATTGATCGCAATTACTATCAAACGTTTTGTTTAGATTTTAAAAATCCATGAGATATAAACACTTGTCCCATTATGTACATACATTTGTCAATATAAACTGAGTAGTGTAGCGTGAAAAAGGCAATTCATCCAGTAGACCGGTTTCGTCCTTACTGGTAACTCATCACGCAGTGTCCAGAATTTACCGTGGACAAGCACGACTCCATTGGAATCTGGTTAACGTGATATCGGTTATTTAATGGCAGATTGGGGATGGTTAGTTGGAACTTTAGGGCTAAAGAGATGCGATATAGGCTTTACTTAAAGGAAAGGCTACCTAAGAAACGTTAGTTAGTCTATAACTGAAAATTGTCTATAGTGTAGTGTGCGGCAGGGTGGCTCAGTGGTTAGAGCACCAGATTCCGAAGCGGACGTGCCCAGGTTCAAGCCCTGTTCGCGGCAAACTCTGGACAGTACGTGATGAGTTCTCAATAAAGACGAAACCGAACTACTGGATGAATTGAATTTTTCCACACTATACAATACCTAGTTTATACTGACAAATTTATGTACATAATGGGCTAGGTATTTATATCAAGATCGCAAACTTGATAAAAAAATTAATTGTTATTACCATTCGTGCAACCAATGTTCGTGTAATCCATGAGATATAATTTTAAACATGAATACGTTTGTTTTTGATCTGGAGGCCAAATCAAAAAAGCAGGAGATAAAGAGTGATGTTTGATAAGACGCTTACATCTCCATGCGTAGAAAACAGATTGAATAGCTCTTCGTGTTCTGCAAGGACTAACGACGAAAGAAGTATAGGTCCCACTGTGGCAATAGCCACCTTTAATACAAAGAATGAACAAAGGGTCTTATCTAGAGCGGACATTATTTCAAAAGAAATTCCTTGCAGAAGCGCCCGTATAAGGATGAAGTAGTCAGCCCGATGATGAAAGCAGACTTCGAGCCGAAGTGAACATAAATTAATTAGTATTTGTAAATTTGTTTTATTAAATCGATGCTCGTTATGCGAGCAAAATACTATATATATATATATATATATATATATATATATATATATATATATATATATATATATATATATATATATATATATATGTATATTTATATTTATATTTATATTTATATTTATATTTATATTTATATTTATATTTATATATATATATATATAATTGAGTAAAAATAAAGCATGCAGTTTATCAGATTGTTTCTACAGTGCTCAACAGTTTCATCTTTTTATTGTACCTCCTCATTCTGATACAATATTGACTGTTTTATCCTAGATATAAAAGGACAGAACATAATACGCAAGCAACCCACTCTGAGTTTCTGGCTTGCAATAAGCGCAATGCAATTCGCCCAATCTTCTTAAACTAATGGTTCATCAATATAAAAAATACTACAGTTTATAACACAAAGTCGACAAATGAATGCCAAACTCAAGCGTAATTTTAAAAAATCCGCAAGACATTTCAAAACTGTATAAAAGAAACAACTAACTTCCGTTCGGCGATATCAAGTAGTATTCGTAAAGAGCAAATCGGCCTTGTTTCAGACGGTTAATATCTGGATGAAATAACTTCAGAAGCTCCTCCACGAGACTGTATGCATCTGCTGTGCTAGAAATACGCTTGCATTTTGACTGATAGGCTTCAGAAGGAATTGGACGGAAGTAAAATCGAACTGCTCCGGTGAATTCCAAATTCTACAATTAAAAAGAAAAACACAAATAAACTCATTCTCACATATGCCAAATTCCGTAAAGTTTTAATAGGACATCGATAAATATTTGCGAAAAAGCGAAATCATTTTTATGTACATGGTGTGAAATCCAGGTGCAATTAAAGTCTTAATCGTGTGTATTTAATAAACGCGTAGGCAATGATCCAATCATTTCGGCAGCATAAGTCTCTACGAGCTAAATCCAAACATTAACATATGATTACCTTAATGCCTTATCTTTATTCGACTGTAAGATTAGTAACAATACATTAGATTCGAGCTGATACCACAATTAACGGTCGCGGCACGATTGATCGCACTCGAAGTTCGGTAAAATTGTAATTCCTTTACATTTCTAGGTGCACAGCTTAATTTTATTTTTTTTTTGATTGATGAGTTATCACTGGTCCCGTGACGCCGGAGCCGTCCTTACACCGCTTGTCCGGAAATGCAATTGAATAAAGATTTTCCCAAATAATTACAAATTTTCGGTACTTCATTTCCAGTCCCAGAGAAAAAACAAATTGTGGCAAATCTGATATCGTCATTTATTTTACTTCCTAAAGTATTTTTCTAGTTTACCCCAATATCCGGCCTTAATAACTAGTCTCTTCTACTCATACGTATACACGAAACTAAACAGACCCCCCCCCCACACACACACACACACAAACCTATGCACGCATATATGTGTACTCTAATCTAAATTGACATTTATAGAATAAATTTAAGTAAATTGACATACACGCCTATCCGTGATGTGACGATTATTTTAATTTATCTTCAAGACGCGTAGAAGGATCACAGAAATTTGCATTTTCATTATATTGCCTTAATTCTCAATTTCCGGTTTACCTAATCTTATCCTGTGCGCAATAGGCTATAGAGATAGTTAGGTTAATAAAACTGTTGCAAGAATATGGTATTACTCTAACTGCATAGGAAATATTCTACTGGAATTTAAGTACACTCCTGTTGATGTGAAACTACCAATGGTGGGATTTGGATTTGAGCTGTTAAATATAGATTTTTTATTTATTCACTATTAAGCATTCTAGCATCGTTTTGGATATTCCACGCATTAAATTTTAGTCAAGTGTATACCCATAAGGCAGAATTAATCACGCGTTACAGGTAAACTGCTTTAACCAAAGGATATGTCAGAATATTCCTTATCGGTGAGTCTGCTGCTGAGTGCGGTTTACAATTTTTTGTGATCATGCAAGACTGATGCACGCCAGTATTTATAACAGGCGGTGATTTTACAAATTATAACAAAAAATAATCTGTGTGATGAAGTCTATTTAAACACGAGTTTAATTTTAAAAATTTCTTGTCTCCATTCGCGCAATAAAGCATAGTGGCATTTATTAGCGAATGGCGTAAGGTTTATTAATTATTAAATAACATTTGGTCTACTTTTTTACGTAATGAGATATAAGAATAAATTATTTGTTAGGAGTTGCCAGCTTGGTTATAAAATTAGGTGCGTTTCATAATTACACGGCTTGAACGATTGGTTTATTGATTTTGTAATTTGTTACTTCAACAAAAAATCGAAGCTTTTAAAAGTATCTGCCATGCTCAGTGATTAAAGCAACAGATTCAGAAGCAGATGATCCCAGGTTCGAGCCCTGTTCACGATAAATTCTGCACAGCACGTGAAGAGTTCCCAATAAGGACAAACCCAGTCTTCTGGATGAATTTCCTTTACTACATTACACAATGCTTAGCTTATACGGAAAAATTTGATATATATATATATATATATATATATATATATATATATATATATATATATATTGACCAACAATGATCAACATCAGAGCATGAAGGAAAATGGGCCTAGAAGAATCAACCTAAATGCATAGATAAGAAATAAAATAAAAGATATATAGCTCTCAAGCCAAGAAGTCTCATAAACAATGTACTTGAATGAAAATGTCGGCTGCAAAATATATTTTTTGCAGAAAACATTAGATTTTTTCAGATTTGTCGACACAATTAGGAGCTACACAATTAAATAGCCAAGGATTGCGTGGTTTTAAAATAATAAGTAGATAATTTGAGTCTGCGAGCTATAAATAAACATCTTTCGTAGTCTATTCAACTAGTTGCACTTACTGACGCGTTACGACATCCCATGGTCATCAATCCCGTGTGATGTTAACGTGACTACCCAGGATCAAACCGTTACACAGATATAAGGTAAAGAACCTTAGTTATGTGACTCCCAAACAGACTATTCTCACATGCATTAAACTGAAATAAATGTCGGCTGCACGATTTCTATGCATCTATAAAAAAGCCATTTTTGCACATTTCGACACATTTATCGTGCACCAAAGACATTAGAAGTGGCACTTACACCAAAGCCGTTCAATGCACGGAAGTCCTCGTTTCCAATTCATATCCTGACTGTTTTGGCAACGACTAAACCTACCACAAAAAAAAGGTATTCATAATATCCCCAACCACGACAAAATGTAGCAGGCCAATTATTGATCGAGTTCCACGCCCATTCTCTGTAACTGCTCTTTCCTATTGATTTGCCACCACCCTTCGTAATAGTGGTGACACCAACCCTCTATACGAATTGTTATTTGACAAGCGGTTCGAGACCTTAATCTCCTTCGTTCAATTTTCAAAAAGATTAAATATCCCAAACCCTCCAAAGGAATCGCATTAGGAAAGCGAGGAATGACGACAAGCATTCCCGCCTCATCAACAAGTACCCATCAACCTCGTCAGCCCGCACCTGCGCTCCGATTGTAGTTATAAGATTTCCGCTCGCTTTATTTCACATACCTAGCCATTTATCATCCGATTCCCTTGTATTACTTCTCATAAAAAGCACGTCTTGTTCTCAAAAAATCAATCAACTTTGGATATTTCTTTCTCCGAACAAGCTAGACATGCGCCTGCCGGCTGAAACCTGACTATCACCCGTTTTACACGGTAACAATTTATTCCTCATCAAGGGTTATTACTTCCTTCGAAGTGCCAGAGCGTTTTGTTGTGGTGGCGTGCTAGCTGAATATGTCTAATTCTCTCTTATGTCTAACCGTTTAGCTAGCTCCAACGCATTGGGACTTGAAATTTTGCCTTTAGGCTAATGACACTGGATCAAATTCTACCTTTCTGAATATTTTACAGGCCTCCTTATCATTCAATCATCTATGAAACCCAAGGAGATCAACTTTTATCGACCTTCGCGCAACCGTCCAACAAAAACATTGTATTGGATCACTTTAACCTTCCTAACGCCAACTGAAATAATCTATCATCGGAAAACCGTCCGCTGCTGCAGCTTTTGCTACAAATTTGCAACATAAGATCGTACACATTCTCATGTGTGGTAAAGATCAACTTGACAGCATCTTCTCCAACGAAGAAGTGATCAAAGCCCCGCTCCGAGCGATCTTTGACGATCTCAATCACTGTCATTCCTCCATCATTCAAGGATACAAGTGCATTTTTCTCTTTCGGGATCTTTCCAATGCGTTCGATACAGTCTTCTTCTCCACGATTGAATTTGCCTTATTATGTAGCGGAATATGTGCTCGCAGCTTTAAGCTTATTAGCTACTATCTCCAAAACCGATCAACGCCTGTAAGAATCAGTAATGGTCATTCGAGCTTAGCTTCTATTAGTTCCAGTGTTCTACAAGGATCAGTACTCGGCCTAATAAATTTCAACTTCGCTCTTTCACAGATTCAGGTTGAGAATAGACAATTTAAGCTGTTTAAATATGTCGATGAAATCGTAAAAGTGGTCAGCAGCCTTCCGTCTGCCGACCTCCTCGCATTCCAAATCGCACAGATGCTATCTTTATTGTAAACTAAATTTTGCCAGATTAGTTTCAAACTCAAATGTTTGACATTTACCAATCTCGCAATTGATATAGAGATTATCGATTTTGTCAAATACTGATATATCATATTCTCTTATTCACTAGACTTCTCATTGCACCTTAATCAATTCACATCAAAACTCATCAATTAGGCTTGTTTAGCGTGCTTTAAGACACCGACCCTATCCTGAGACTTACTCCAGTTAAGGCTTACATCCTGCCTCTCATATCCTATGCCTGTGAATTGTATTGCCTCCTGAAAATGATTTCCTCTTGTGCTCTAGAGTAGATTACTTCTCGCTTCCCAAAACAAGTTTCTATTCAGTAAGTACGAAACGAATGTGCATGTGATTATACTTTCTGTTCATGCTGTCTTTGGTTTATCCTTCTGGTCACAACTGAACTAATTTGTTACTAGGTTCGCAACACCTAATACATACTTGCATATATATATTAGTTCTCCGCAACAAACTGTATTTAACTTCCATATGGGCTCCATGACAGATGTCCTGACAAAAATATTTACACCAGATACACCACATAAGGTAATAAGTACAGAATTTAAAGCAGAACAATGCACTAAACTTGATGGCAATCCTATATTTGTTTGACACTGTGTATCTGGAATGGACAATCAAACGTAATAATTTGGACAGTGTGCTAACAGAAAAGAATAAAGCTACACACAGCTATAACAGAAAGGTTTCCATTGCAACAGCTTCGGTAAAATTCAAAATCTGTACGCCACATTAAAAATGAGATACAGTATTCCATATTGAGATTCAAACGGAAGTTGAAACCTTTGAAATAGGCAGGTCACGATCTCGGAGTAAGAATCGTGGTTCTACCTGAAAAGGACATTCTATTGATAGCTTGAATGCTCCAAATTAATGGTATCTATTATACGAGTAAAATGACAAGTGGAAGAAGGTTTAACTCTCTAGAAAAAGCGGATGAACATCGTTTGTAAGAGCCGGATAAGGTGTTACGCTACTAACGCTCATGTCTGCTCCAAAAAGAGGCATATCGAAGTCTACGCAAGATTAAGAACTAAAAACGTTAGCCATTAACAGGTATTCCCAACCAGCTGGAATTGTAATGGGATTCCACATGTAAAGATCTCAATGAGATTTTTATCACGAAAAATAACAAAAAACGTTATTCTGGATGAGATGACTGGATTGAACTTGTGGATCGATAAATTGGCGGTAGTTACCTTAGTGAGGTTATATATTGTTGAAATAGATTGCCCTATATTTAATAATTCGCTACTGGCCGCAAATGGGACTTTTATAGAAGATGGGGATTCAGAAACTGTCGGTGACAATTAAACAGAAGACTTCCTTAAATTTAAATCTCTAATCGCTGCTGTAAATTACAGCAAAATTAGTATGTATCGTATCCTTCAATTAAGTTTTGTCCCTTATGCGCATTCCTTCAGAGTTCACTATATCCCTTTTAATCCACAATATATTTATCGGGTCTCGTGAAGGATACCAATTACATTTGTAGATAGTTTATGTAACGTTGGAATAGAATTGACTGGTGATAAAAATATAAAATCAGCATTGGTTGCTCTATGGTAAAATATCTCGGACACTCCACTTATGAGGCACAGATTAAATCTTTAGAATAGATGGAAAAAACAGTAAATATTTTGCGCAGTCTGGCACAGCACTGCAATCAGGTAGATTTATTAGAAAGAACCAGAATCGTAAATGGCATTAAAATACTTTTGGGCAAACACTTCTTGCAGTATTACCTTATGAGCAGTACTTGGATTGCCATCATTTCAAAATTTTGACGGACTACAAACCTCTTATAATTATTTTTGTTAAAATAAGGCACCCAAATTGTTCTCCTAAGATGAACTTGCAAATAAATCGGCCAGTTGAGTTCGATTTTACTGTCTCTCCTACTTATGGAATAAAAACGTGGTGGCTGATGCACTCAGCATATAAAAGGATGCAAAGATTTTGCTAATAGTTCTAAAATCGCAAGAAAGAAATTCTTTCTTGGCGTAAAATTTAACTCGTCAGCTAATAGAAGATCAACAAGCGAATCCCTTAGCAAGAGAGTTGGATAAACGGTCTAATTATGTCTGCAAGCCTGTGATTGATAAAAGTATATTGTGTGAAAACATCAAAGGGTTAACTGAGACCCTATGTACCGTTAGAATAATGAGTTAAATGAGTTTGGACACACATCCAATAATGCTACGATAAGGCTCATCGCCATAATATATGTATGGCTGTAAATGGCCAATGATGCACGAGCGTGGGTTGGGGCACGTGCAAGATGTCACAAAATGTCATGTTAAACAGCATACAGTGATAGATAAAATGAACACAAAGATATCCCATGGTTAATTTATGCATTTAAAAATGGGTATCGTCTAAATGTCTAAAACCAATAGTCACAGGTACTTACTAAGGACGATGAATTATTTACTCGTCAGTTCAATGTAGGGAAATTTTTAAGATATAACTGTTATTGAAATCCGACGCATCTTCCTACAAAATTTTGTGGCACGATGCCGTGTATTGGTAAATTTCATCAGTGACTTCGGTAGCCAATTTATGTCAGACCTTTCCCATGATCTATTTGTACGACTGAATGGCGGCATATAGAACTAAGTATGTATTAAGGTATATTGGTGAAACAAGTTGGATCCAAGTTTTTATAGTTTTGTGAGCAAATCTCAGTTAATATAATGCACAGATGGATACCTTAATAAATAAACTCGTGTGTGTAGAGTCATTTATACTTCTTGCGTAGATTCATGTAACAATTCTAAGCTATTTAGATTTAGAATCTAGTTATTTGTATGTTTAAAGATAAGATAAGTCAACTAGCCAAAATCAAAACCAAGTGTTATGTCCACCTATGTTGGATGGTCCACGTACATGTATGTCGTCAGTGTTTATTATTAGCGTATCGTCTAGACGAGCCTTAATTATGCCTAATTCTGCAGTTAAATTATTCATTTGAGAAGTCAATGCCTGAATCAACGTTTCCAACCCATCAGAAGACATTTTAAATGTACCACAAATGCTTTATTTTTACTCAATTATATATAGAATTTTGCTCGCACAACGAGCATCGATTTAATAAAACAAATTTACACATTAATTAATTTATGTTCACTTCAGCTCGAAGTCTGCTTTTCTCATTGGGCTGACTGCTTCATTCTTATACGGGCGCTTCTGCGAGGAATTTCTGTTGAAATAATGTCTGCCCTAGATAAGACCTTTTGTTCATTATTTGTCTTAAAGGTGGCCATTGCCACATTCTTCCCCCCCCTCAGGAATCGGCTTTCGCACTCTGCTTAAACGATCCAGTGCAACAGCTCGTGGTCCATCGGGCAGGCTAACAAAAACAGTATTGTGCTCTGCGTCCACCCTCTCCACGCGATACGGCCCATCATTGACAGCCTGCAGTGCCATGGGCTCGACCTTCGCTACCATGACATAGTCGCCGACCTTTAGGCGAGTGCGTGTCGGTTGCCTTGCATAGCCTTGTCGCTGTGTGGCGCCTACATATTCAGTTAACTGTTTTAGTCGTTCCTGAATATCCGCTATGGTGCAGCGCTCATGGGATCCTTGGATTACAGGTTCACCTGGCAGTCTTATGTGTCCTCCATAGACCATGGTCGTTGGAGCGAATCCTGTAGCTGTTGAGACTGTAAAGCGCATGGCCCGCTCGACCAAATGTAATTTGTCTCTCCACGTTCCCGGGCTCTCGTGGCACCAACATCGCAGTACCTCTTTCATCGTCCTATGTGCGCGCTCAGCCGTCGCATTGGTTTGCGGGTGATAAGTGGCTGTGCGGGAATGCTTTATGTCAAGGTCTTTGCACCACTGATTAAATTCTTTCGACTCAAACTGTGCGCCTTGATCGGTAACAATAACTTGTGGTGCACCGAATCGACTGAGCCATCGCTCTTCTAAGCACGTTATAATCTTTTCTGTTGTGATCTTCTTCAGTGGTACAAACTCGACCCATCGGGTAAACTTATCGACCATGGAAAACACATAGGACACGCCGCCGCGAGCTACCGGCAGTGGACCTACCAGGTCGATATGCAGAAACTCGTTCCGTGCAGTGGCATTGAAAGCAATCGGAGTGACTTTTTCTCGTTTTTGTGGTTTACAACGTTGGCATGTAGTGCACTGTTGACAATAGCTACGAATTTCTTTGGACATGCCAGGCCAATACAATCGTGACTGCAATGTCTCAATGAGCCGCCCAGCGCCGGGATGTCCTAACGTTTCATGCCAAAAGGCCATTAATTCTGTTCTTATAGATTCTGGCACAAACCATTGCACTGTTTGTCCTTCTTTCCGCACCAACAGGCCGTTCTGTAGACTCAACGTTTTATATGGTGCAGACACCACTGTGCCGTTTTTTAATTGATTGACTATTTCCTGACATGTAGCATCTCTTCCCTGTTCTTCAGAGACTTTTATAAGCGGCGAAACCCGCACAGCGGAAATTCTGCTGAGCGCATCGGCCGCCGCATTCTCGATTCCTGCTCTATGATGAATTGATATATCGTACTCTTCTAGTTCTTCAATGGCTCGATGTACACGTTTCTTCTCAATACATAGTGATCTCCAATGCACTAGCGCTTTGTGGTCGGTAAAGACGTCCACGTGTCCCCCGATGACAAAATATCTAAACTTCCGCAGCGCCCATTGTACGGCAAGTAATTCTTTTTCTGTGACGGTATAGTTCTGTTCCGCCTTAGTGAGTGTGCGACTTATATATTGCGCAGGACGTCCGTCAGCTTGTAACACCGCTCCTATCCCAATATCTGACGCGTCTGTAACAATTGACATATTACCTACCGGGAAAGTCAAAATAGTTGCATCTATTAATTTCTGCTTGCATAGCACAAACGCTTGTTGAGCCTCCTCCGTCCAACGAAATGGTATCTTGGCACTAGTTAACTGAGATAAGGGCTGTTGCGTAACCGCCATCCCTGCGAGGTATGGTCTATAGAAATTCACCATACCAATAAACCGGCGCAATTGTTTTCTAGTAGTAGGCACCGGATAATCCCTGATAGGTTGTACATTCGAATCTAACGGCATGCATCCGTCCGCTGAGACTAAGTGCCCCAAGAACCGCACTTCTTGACCTATCTGTACCTTTTCTGGATTAAAATGTAATCGCCATTCTACAGCTTTGGCCAACATCTTCTGCAGCCTCACACGTAATTCGTGTTCAGTAGTGGCCCATATAATAACATCGTCTACGTAAGCTGTTGTACAAGTTAAGTCAGACACGAACGAGTCCATCATTCTTTGGAACACTTTCGGTGCGTTTTTAAGGCCAAATGGTACCCGGGTGAATTGGAAATGACCTTGGGGTACTTGTACCGCTAACTTCCATCGGTCTTCGGACCGCACGCCTATTTGCCAAAATCCCTGTTTAAGATCAAGCACGGCGAACCATTTGCCTCCCGCTAGCTGTAAGAACAGATCACGCAGAGCCGGCATGGGATACGGGTCCGGTTTAGTTACTGAGTTCAATTGCCTAAAATCAGCCGCTGGTCGGAGCGAACCATCCTTTTTCGTAACATAACCATTTGGAGCACGAAAAACAGATGATGACGGTTCAAGAACGCCGGCTTCTATCATTTCTTGGGTTGCTCGAGTCGCTGCTGCTAATTTCTTTGGAGGAGCACCATATACTTTTGGTGGTTCGTAACCTTCATTTAGTTCTAGCCATAGCTTAATCTGGTCGACCGTCGGCCCTGGACGCATTTTTCCTGACGGCATATTTCCTCCTGATTCCTCTTCGACGCGGTCGCCATTGTTATGTCCATCTATGTTGGATGGTCCACGTACATGTATGTCGTCAGTGTTTATTATTAGCGTATCGTCCAGACGAGCCTTAATTATGCCTAATTCTGCAGTTAAATTATTCATTTGAGAAATCAATGCCTGAATCAACGTTTCCAATCCATCAGAAGACATTTTAATTGTACTACAAATGCTTTATTTTTACTCAATTATATATAGAATTTTGCTCGCACAACGAGCATCGATTTAATAAAACAAATTTACACATTAATTAATTTATGTTCACTTCAGCTCGAAGTCTGCTTTTCTCATTTGGCTGACTACTTTATTCTTATACGGGCGCTTCTGCGAGGAATTTCTGTTGAAATAATGGCTGCCCTAGATAAGACTCTTTGTTCATTATTTGTCTTAAAGGTGGCCATTGCCACACCAAGGTATCAAACCTAAGTGCTAATTTACTTCCGGTTTGAGCCTAGAATTGCATGTCTATAGCTGTTATAAAAATGTAAAGAATAATATGTCAAGGAACCATATAGAGTTTTAAAAAATGAATGCAAATGTGGTAATTTAAGGCACACAGGATTGTGCATCTCTGAGTCTTAACATTCCCAAATTTATCTTGGCAACAAAGATCCTAATAAGCAAGAATAGTTTGAAGATAACCTACCTGAGGCAATAAATAACTCACCTATCCCTGAGGCTCAAAAGCAAAATGTAAAAAAACAGGAAGGTTAGATAAATCAAATGATTCAAATGTATTGATGGAAGCAACAAAATCAGGAAGAATGCTCCGAAAACCGGCGAGAAGAAAATTAATCTGTATTTACAAATATTTTTAACCGTGTGAGCTTCGGTACAAGTTTAGAACACCGCGTGAAATTTGTAAATAATAATTTATATGAATGCTTGAAAATTGCATGTTTTAATTTTAAATTTATATGGATTAAATATGTAACATTCATTGCTTAAATTTATAATTTTGCCATTTTTTTGTCAGAATTAGTTTTCAACCGTTTAAGTTTGAATTTTAGTTGCAATTTGTGGCTTGAATTGATAGTGGTCGGACATTCAACTAATTATCATTTGATTAGAACTTTATTGACAGCGCAATATATCGGGTTTAAAATTCAAATATTACTTTGTTTAATATAGGTGTTTAAGTCTTCATAGCTGTGAATTCGACATCCTTGGAATCTTTTGTATATAAATCACCAGCCGACAAAATATAGACTACTTTAACTTGGTGTCATTTAATATTGGATTCATTTAATTTTAAGAGTTTTGCAGATTTTGTACGCGATCCCTATATATTACATGTGCATTTCTGAACTAAATTCATACGTTAATTAATTTATCTGTCTTACTAAATTATGAGTGCTAGTAGCAAATACGAATATATTACAGGTCTACCAGAAAATCCAGAGACAACAAGTTTGTGCGATATCACGGGCTAATTTCGTATATAAACCTGTGTGGAGCATCCTGGATACAGTGAGTTTGGTGAGTGATCGCAAATTCATATGAAAATTAACCAGTCATTTCAAAAGCTTATTAGCGAGTACAAAACAGCTTCAATAAGCTGACTTTAGTTAGTAAGCGTTCGGGTGCATATCTAATCAGACTACATAAAATGTTTCATTGAGAATAAAACCGTGTCATAAAAGCTCTTGTTTTCCATTATAAGAAGAGAAAACGTAGTTGTAAGATAGTCAGTAAATCCCCATATAAAAATAAATTAATAAATTATCCTCTATTAATTAATTTGAAAATCATTGTTCATACACATACTGTATGGAAGAAACTGTTTTGAAAATGATGTCATAATTTCTTTAACATACTTTGAATAAATTGTTTTGTAATGTATTTTTAGTTTGTGCTCGATTTCAGTTTTGGCAATTTTGTTCTGCAATGCAATCCGTATGTTTAACAGATAGGTTAGCTCTCTGGCTCCTAACTTTATCCATGTTTTAATAATTGTACAAACGCCTTTTAATACCCATGAACTATAAAAATAACGCATTTTCATTTAATTCGACAATTTGCCTTTTCAGGTATATTATCGCATTCTAGGTCGAGCGCAACCTAACATACGATTTTGGCGCATACTCTTTTTGATTCATCAATTGAGAAGGCGTTGGCCGAAAGTGTTACATGGATGCCAGACTCTCGAAGAGAGGGACTGGAGGACGTGAATAAGATAATATGATGGGTTCAGATGATCAGATTGTAATTTCATCCAAGATTGACCAACAAAAGAAAACACATTAAAATTATTCTTATACTCAGACGGACACGGTCCTGGCACCGAGAGGTGGTTACAAATCTGGCGACCGCGCCACAGACTCATCTACTGGATGTTCTGCAAAAGTCAGCGGCTACGTTGATCTCGTTCTGTTTGACATTTGTCAACTATGAACCTTAAAAACTAAAGCAGCACATTCAGTTCAGAAATTCGAACACTTCATGTAATGCAGGTCAGGAACAGCGGTATCCGACGCTCATAGGTCAGGTTCAAGCAAAGTTTATGTCGGGATCTCAAGATCTCAATATGATTCATCGAGATACGCAAAACTTCGCTTGTCGGAGCTAAAGTGAAGTTCGTGATCATTCAGTTTTCAGAGTGTTCCATGAAGAGTAATTTTAAGTACCTGCGAAATTCTGAGACGAGCACTTTAATAAGACCTTGGAACACACCAGTAACCAGAAAGTATTGAAATCCGTAGATTTCGAAATCTAAAGGCAATTTCCGGGTTTAACAAAAAACAATTCATCGTTCGGGATAATTTAAAGTGCTCACATTTTTAAACTGACACTGGTACAATCATTACCATAGTGGGATCTGATATAGAAATGTATCGTCCCACATTTTATTATCAGCTATGGCCAGCAAATGGTATTCATATAAGTGTCGAGGGATGAAGGAAGATTTGGAAAAAATATTGTAGAAAATCTTCTTCTAAGTAGAATTTTCTGTACGCTAATGTAAAAGGCACTATAAGTGGATCCTCAGAATAGAGCTATATGAATAGGTACGGGATTCTGAATCCAGCATGGACTGGCCTAACATTGGTGAATTGAATTCGCTTACAGCTACTAAACGGTGCTCATTGTTGAGCTGGCGAAGTAGAGAAACCCTAAAACGTGTTTCACACTGTACAAAGCAATGGCGCATCACATTTTCTGTAGAATAGTTATATTAACTGTGTGATAACAAGTGTGTATGAAGTTGTATAGATGGAGTAAGTCAAGAACACAGTCTTCCTATAGAATAAGCAGCAATGCTCATCAATATAGAGCATAGTTTTGCTGTTTTATGGGCGTTTTTAAAGATAAAATATCGTATAACTCTAAACATGACCAGAAGTTGTAGGTCTAAGTGCTAAGGTTCCTCTGATTTGCAATTGCCATTGCAAGAGAGCTTTGAGATTTTGATTATTTCATTTATATAAGGAATGACTACGCAAATAGTGATTGGAATAAATGGCAATGAAGACTGAATTTTTGAGAATCATAGTGTTCAACAACTGATCGCAGCGAACGAAGACACTGAGCAGGACAGAGTTTCCGAGGCCGTATCTGACTCGCAAGTTCGAACCTCTGGAACACAAATGGGAATAAAGCAATACACAAGATGCACCGGAAAATTCACTGGTACAGAGGGAATAATACAAGCAGCAAAGTTGATTCATAAGTTTGTGGTAGAGTTTTAAAATTATATATAGTCGCATTCTAAAATGAAAGAGCAGATATTTCATTCAATACCCATAAGAAATTAAAGTAACAATTTATTTTTTTGTTTTAATTTTCCGTTGGCTGTCTATATAAAAATTGTACGGTGGAAAATAGGCCTTAATTAAGCAAAAATTTATAAAACATACTCGGCTTAAATTCGTTTTTGCATTTGTATTGTTATTTCGTGTTTGATTTTAGTTTTTGCACTTATTCTGCAGTTTGGTCTTTATTTGTGAAAGCATAGTTGGCGCTTTGCTTCCTTACTTCATCCATGTCTAAATAATTTAACAGTTATTTTTCAAAACGTTTAAATTATCGGAATAATGCTTTTACATTAAATGCGGGAATTGGGAAGCCAAGGAACAAAGTTATTTCATTAGGTTTTGTCTTTGCGTGTTTTATAATCGTATTCTGGATCGATTGTAGACCAGCGTACGATTTTGTCGTATATTTCTTTCGATTTATAGAATAGAGTACCTTTGGTAGAATGTGTTACTTGTACTTACATGGATGCCAGTCTCAGATAAAGAGAGATTGGTAGATATGAAAAGATAATATTGTAGAGAACAATACCTTCAATTATAAAAGGTTATCAATTTTCATTTTTGGATATTAGAAATTAACGCTGACTTAATAATAATAATAATAATAATAATAATAATAATAATAATAATAATAATAATAATAATAATAATAATAATAATACATTTATTTGGCAACATAGGCCAACAGGCCCAAAATTGTGACTAGCAAAGTATTTAATAACAGGGGGTAGATGAGTTGATAAAAAGAAGTACTTTCATCCATTTAGTGATAGTTTGATCTGATGAAGAAGAAATTCCATTTGGCTGGGTGGGATCGACTGGAGTAAAGACCGTGAAGGGTCCGAGCATCAATGCGGGATATGCTGGTGTCGGATAAACGAATTTGAGTGTGAGTTCGAACGTAAGAGCGGACCAGCTGCAGAAGTCGACCGACGAAGTTCTTTGTCGCGGATATTGAATTTTTGTAAGATAATATTGACTAGGATGAAGTCGACTAGATTGAAGCTTGTGGAGAGTCAGACTGTCAGTTTACGAAGATATGTTTTTTAAATGGTAAAAATTTTAACTGTAATTTTCTTTGTTTAAAGTTTGGATGTTTTCTTTTTAACTTTGTTAACTTTAAAATATCACCGTTTTGAGATTTCGAGTTGGGTTTGTCGCCCTTGCTGCGTTCGTGCACAGCCAAATCTGTTATCTCTCTTTTGTGCATAACAATTTGTCCATCATGAGAACAAATATTGAATATGCAAAGATTAATTATTTTAAACTGTTATATCGAGAATACAAATAAAATAGACAAAGAAATTGTTCATAAAATCAAATAGACATGGTCCTACATTTAAGATGTTCCATATAGGAAAAAAGATTCTAAAGTTTAATAGGTTTCTGAAAAGACATATGCACTTCACCATAGAGTAATGGATTTTAATATATTTTATTCAATATAAGCTGTCATGGAAGACAGAAAATCGATTATAATTTAACATGATATTTACCTTTACAACAGCTCTTAATATTTGAAAGTAATAGAACATAACAGAATACACAAAAAGGAAGATCTTATACACATTCCATAAAAGCTATATATCTAGGTTACTTTGCTTGTGTTGTCAAGTAAACAATATGAATAATGCATACAAATCCACTTCAACTAAAATTAGAACATACATCATCTGGTTGAGTCAAGCGAAAAAGAGGAGCACATTTCTTATTCCATTGATTAACTTTTTCTAATAAATATCCTTTTTCGTTTTCTTTTTGCTTCATTTCGAAAATCCGTTATAAATAAAATAGTAATTGGCCCCGTAAACAATCATTTCGCATATTTGAAATATCGGGAATGTTTTGTTAATAGGAGTATTATGCAGTTGCTCTATTAAAACGAAACTTTTAATTCTTTAAAATGTTTTAAATTAAATGTAGTATATTTTATTTTGTAGCATATTTTAAATTTAATGGTTTAATTTTTATCTAATATATAAAGAAGTTTAAATGTATACCATATTCAATTATGTGTTAAATATCTCAAAACTTATGTTTTAAAATTATTTTTCTATCTGTCTTATTATTAAGTATAATTTACTATTTTATTATAGTGCGATAAATGCTTCAATTTGCATTACTTATTGCTATACTATGATGATTAAACGTCTGGATATAATTTGCTATTTGTTAGCCTAGCGTTTCTAAATAATATAAAGTGCAGGCTTCAGAAAAAATGGGATTTCCAAATGGCTTCATACATAGCCTAATTAGAATAAGAAGAGCTTAATTTTATTATATTTAATTATTTTCTTCAAGGGCATGTTGCACACAAGTTCAACATTTCGAAGTTAAGAGCGTGTTTATGCCTTTTCTGAACGGATATTATGAGAAATGAATTATCCTCCAGGGTGCACTCGATCATGCCATGAAGCTGATGGTAGAAGTGATAAAAGTGGAAGCACTGTGTCGGAAGATAGTGGCCCAATAGAAAGTAGTACTTGCAATAGCTGTCAGCTAACAAATATATCAAACATCAATTGTTTTAAATGGTCTAAATGTCTAGATTCTCTTCTTAGTGATAGTGATGGCGTCATTATTTTCAAACACTTTCTCATGACAGAACAATGTGAAAATTTACTGGATTTTTGGTTCGCGTGTCATGGATTTAAGAGCAATGTTCATCCCTCTGACACTCGAAAAATCCAGCAGCTTATAAAGTTAATCTATGATCGATATATCCGTAGAAGACGTAACACAACTTCGGTTAATTTAAGCAAAAGTCAAAAACGCGCTACTCCAAGAAAAACACATCAGCCAATCTATCTTTGCCAAGAAACAAGAAAAAATATTACTCGGAGATTAGAATGTAAGCACACCTTAGATCAAACTGTTTTCGATGATGCACATGCAGAAGTTGATCGTTTTTTGCGTTCCACAGCCTATCCGGCCTTCCTTTCGTCGAGTATATTCAAGGCATGTGTTGCTAAGAAAGCTTCTTCATCGTTAACTTCGACAGAAAATACTCACGTACATCCTGGCGAGCATATTGAACCTGCAATTTTGCCCGTGTCTGTCACCTCATGCCAAAGTTTGCCACCAGTGGACGAAGAATACGAGCATTGTGCTCGATGTAATATTGAGCATAAGGATGTTATACCTGATAATTGTAAAGTAAATTGTCCGACTTGTCTGACTTTGCAGAAGGCTGTTCCATTGACCGTCGAGAATGTTCAAATGACTCGATTATATCGAGCTGAACTATCCTATCAAAGAGTCTTTCCCTCGGAATTTGGCAGTGAAACTTTTGGCTATCAAACAAACGCGCATTCTGCTTTCTCCACCGTAGTTACTAATATGCCTAATAGCCAAAACTTTGTGACGTCAATTGCAAATACCGATGGAGTTCCAGAATTAAACCATGTTCCGCTGTCATGCCAATGGATCCAATATCATAAGTAAGTTTGTACAGTGTATTTTAACTTGTTAATTTTCTAATATTAGCTTTATTGATAAAATTTTTTAAATACATTTTATTTCATGCGAAGAAACCGAACTTGCTTTTTAACACTAATTTTTTTTAAATTTCACTAATAGAAATTTTGCTAACTGTAACTGGTAACTGCTATTTCCACTGATTTTTTTATATATATAATTCATTTCATTTATGTAATTCTAATATCATCGTCGTTAAAACAATATTTTTTATTTATGAATGCGTTGGAAATTTAGGTCAAATAAAATATTATCTTATAAACGAGGCTACTATAGTATGAAGTATCTAGCTTCATTGGTATTTTATTTGCATTGCATAAAATGACAAGATTTACTACCAAGTCGTTTGCTTGTGGATCGGTTTGATATTTTACTTTTTAGATAACATCTTTATGTTATTAAAAAAAGAAGAATAATATCATCCTTGGCGTTTTGAATTATACATTAACTCTTTCCTTTCCTATATATTCATAATGATCTTTTAAATTTATTTGGAACCAAAGAGTATCTGCCTCGACAATTGAAAAGATCAAGGCACAAATCTGAAGCAGGATTGTATATAAGTGAATAAAACAGTGACTATAAATTGTTTATCAGTATAGATAGAACTGGGTCTGGTACAAAATGGGTAAGGAAAGTACGGACATCCGATTATAGCAGTCCTGTGTATATATAACAAAGAAGGGTTCTTTGACTAGGAAAATATTGGCTATAATCGATTCTTCCAAAATGATTGAATTTCGGTTCTTGGTGGAAATTGTTTTTTCTGTAGTCTAGTCAGGATCCATTGAAGCTGGAATACAATAAGAACCATTAGAATTTCAAAAGATTATCAAACGTGTTTGTGAGCGATTGGTGAGAAGAGAATTCTGGATAATGTTCGGCCATCTTTACCGCTGGCTCAACAGTCCTAAGTGTTCTGAATACCGACCAGGTGAACTTCGTAAGCGAAAGGAACAGATTACACTACGAGTACGTATTATTTCTGGGATATTTGTTAAAGAAATGCAGAACACCATTTTCTTAAATTCATCGTGTGGTAGTGTCCCAATATTCGTGAATAGTTTGTAAAAAACGCTTTTTTTCGTGAATATAAGGTAGATTTAAGTAAAGATATTTCGAGTATAGCTGTATTGGTTTGTGGACTTACAAGTACGCGTAATATGAGTGGCAAAAGTGAGAGAAATTCGACGAAAGGAGGCTCGTGGATACCTTTGGTACAAAGGACTAAACCATAAGTGTAGGATTTATTGTAGTCAAGGTTGCGAACTTGATATAAGCACCGGACTCATTAAGTACATTCATTTGTCAATATAAACTAAGAATTGTATAGTGTAGAAAAGGCAATTCATCCAGTAGACACCGGTTTCGTCCTTATTGAGAACTCATCGCGTACTGGCCAGAATTTGCCGCGGACAGGACTCGAACCTGAGCACTAAGATTCCGAAGCAGACGCGACAAATTCTGTCCAGTACGGAATGAGTTTCCAATAAGGACGAAACCGGTCTACCGGATGAATTGCCTTTTCTACACTATACAATTCTTAGCTTATACTGACAAATATATGTTCTCATTGAGTCAGGTGCTTATATCAAGTTCGCAACCTTGATTACAGTAAATGTTATCACCGCCCGCGCAACCAATGTTCGTTTAATTATATAAGTGTAGGATATTATAAAGGAGGAGGTGCGCTCAATAGTTCTGACCAAGAGGGAAACATGCTCCAGAAAGCGAGAGGCAATATGATCTAGAGCAAAGGAGGATGTTAACGTGAGGGGACAAAATAACTCACTGGTGTAAAATATGAGAGGTAGGACGTGACTTTGAATAGAGTAATTCTCGAGATAGAGTTATATGTCTTAAAACATATTAAACGGATCCATTTGAAGAGCTTAGATGTGACTTTGTTGAGATGCAGTGTAAAGTCTAATGATTTATAGAATGTGATACCTAAATGATTTACAGCGTCTATTGTCTCTAGATTTATGGGAGTTTCTTAGACGTCAAAGGGTTCCTAGAGTCTGGGACAAACTTCATTAAGCTCGTTTTATCCGGGCTATGTTTGAGGCTAGTTTCGCTGTATTTAGCTTGCGGTAAGGATATAAATTGAGTGATTGGCAGGACAGCTAATAACTACTATCATGTCGTCGGTATATTTAAAATATTTAAATTGGTTATCCTCAACCTGAATCTGTGAAAGTGCTATATTGAAATTAAAGGGCCGAGTAGTGATCCCTGCGGACCGCTAGCTCGGATAGTCTTATCTAGAGTGGCCATCGCCTATTCTTATAGATGTTGCTAGGTTTCAGATATAGTAACTTATGCCTGTTATATAGTTCATCAAGCAGAGAAACAAGGTCGCAACCCAAGAGAGCGATCATGCCAACGGAGACTCCTTATTGGTAAAATTGATGTTTAAAATTCGAGCCCTCAATAGCTTATTGCTTGTTTGGTCGTAGCCGGTGAGACGTAAAATTCCTGCAGACTTCCGGTTTTCATAGTTGTGAGTCGCCGCTGTCGAAGTAGCAATCTGGAAGGAAACTCAGATAATCATCTGCAAAGTTGTTATCGGTAGAGTCAGTAAAGTTGATGTTCGATTCCTTTGATTTACAAAACAGCTCGTTATTAATAATTGAGAACTTCATACGTGAAATGGTGGCCTATTGAACGCGCCTTTCAGCACTAAGCGCTTGCTTGTTTATCGTATGCTGAATAATTGATTAAGTAAGAAGTTATTTATACTCACGTGGCGCTCTGTTCGCATTATATGATCAGTCATTTCTGATTTGACGGGTGATGCTGTTCTTCTCCGGATCAAATTATGTGGCACGTGTTATTGGATTATATTTAATGCTGCCGTACATGCATTTTAAATCGGAGACAATACGATATTTGGATTTAGAACTGCTGCTTTACTGTCGCATACTTGTAATGTGGGGACTGTAGAAGAACACTAAGTCGCTCATGCCTTTGCGTTTTCAATATGGCACAAACTGAAAATACGGCGCAAGAGATCATGGTCTCTATACTTGACTCAACAACACGCGCCAAATACTGACTGTCGTTATATACGTTGCGCTATTCTATGTTTATTAAACGCGCACACACTAAGAAAGTTTCCCAATGACGTTAATTAAGGACGGAATCCAAGTATTCTGCATGAAACAACCGAAACCCATTTATATAATTAAACAATCATTAGTTGCGCGAGCGGTGATAACAATTACTTAAATCAGGGTTGTCATCTTGATATAAACGCTAGTCTTATTATATACATATATTTGTCAGTATAAACTAAGAATTGCTGAAAAGGCAATTCATCCAGTAGACCGGTTTCGTATTTTTGGGAGCTCTTCACGTACTTCAAGAATTTGCCGCGAAGTGCTCCCATTCAGGACGAAATCGGTCTACTGGATGAATTGTGTATTAGATGTTGCGCACATAGTACAAATTTTGTTTGAATATGACCTGAGGGATAAACCAAAGACGGCATGAACGGAAATTATAATCTCATGTGCTCATACGTTTCGTACTTACTGGTGACTCATTAGTAGGAGCCGGTATTACGCCCTTTATCCACTATATATTTGGTGAGGAATGTGGGATAATAGGACGGTACAATCTCCTAGACGAATGTGAAATCCTGCAGTAGTGAAGCTAACATCATATAAAGTCTCGACAATGCGACTTCCACGCTAACTCAGTATATAATATATATACCGAGTCTGTAAAGGATACCAACACTATGTCTATAGTGTCATTACCTGATGCCAATACAATGGTCGTCGAAAAGGTAAATGGTACCAACACTGGTTGCCGAGTCTGTACACCTGTTACTCCAGCAAATCCAAACACTCTGGTCTTGATGGATATCAGGTGTCACTTTTATACTGACAAATGTATGTTTATAACGGGACAGGTGTTTACATCAATATCGCAACCGAAGCCAATATTGCGAATACCATATAGACTGCAGTCTATTTTGATGACTTTGGATATGGAAATATCGAAATTGTCATCTGTTCTGAGAAGCGCAGTGAGCACGCTCGTCTCAAGTCTTGATCGTTAGATCTCCAGATAGACGAAGCATATCAGTCTGCTTCTCCATCATGCGGAATTATTATTCTCTCACTGCTCATTGCTACATCTCCATAGAAAATATTTCACGTTATTTACGTGACATTAACAAAAGAAGGAACTGCCACAATAATAACATATTTAAAGACAAAGTAAACTACTGTAGTCAATGGAATCCAAGCCAAAGTTTAAAGAGTATGCTGTTCCGTCTGTTTGTTCCTTTCTCCAATTTATTCTTGGAACTAGTAATCTTTTATTCTGGCTGGAATAGAGCTCTTTTTCTCTTTAAAATAAATGACTTAGTGTTCTTTTGCAATTAACACTGAACTATGAATTTCACGGTTATGTGACAGTGAAGCATGTGGGCTTCAATAGTGTACTGTCTGTCTGCTACTTTAAACATAAACTGTTGGCCCTGCTATATATGCATATTATCATTAACTAAACCTGCTAAGCTCTGCTTCGGAAATCTTTGCGTCCCTTATACTCCATCACTTGTACCAAATTCCCAAGAAACTCCATGAAACGTCATTGGAGCCGGCTTATCCTCCAAAAGGAATCAGCCGCAGTAAAGTAAAGTAAAGTAAGTATCACTTTGTTTCCGGGATCCATGCAATAGCACGTTCAGGAAAATATGGATTTTTCCCCCAGATGGGATATTTTTAGACATACTCTTCGTCTAGGTAAGGGCGCCTGGTGTTCGTTTACGGCCCATTCCACTATGAATGTCATGGTTATGTTATAGTGAAGCATTAGTATGTTATGCTGGTGTAAATTTATATAGTAGTAGTACTTTTTGGTGTTGAAATAGTATTTGTGTCTCAACAACGAACAGCTGCTCGCTTCTAGGCTTCATTTATTGTATCGAGTGGAGTCTCATGGAAGGTTACTACACCACAGTCAAGTTGTGTGATTACTGTTTAGATTCAGATATATTTTGATTATGTTCAGATGTAAGATAAGATTCTCATTATCATTGTTCCTATGCAATTATTCTATATTATGGTTAATGAACAAGGCTCGTCTACAGCAACAGTATGCATACTTGGATATCAGATCTTGATTGCACGCATGTCATTGGAATTTTTGACGACAAATTTGGAATCCACATAAGAGTGCTGATATGTATTATCTTCAAACTTGCAAAATTAAATATTTAAATTAGTGACTTTCTCTATTTTTCCGACTGAATCGGGATTATTTCTTCAGCTAACAATCTGTCATTATGCATTCTGAAATATCTAAATGCCTAAGATCCATTATTTTCCTCAATGATTAGGCTTAAGATGAAGTAAGAACTCACATAGATAATGTGTGACATTAATTCATAAAGATAAAGAATGTCCTTAGGTTTCTTATGTTACAGAACTGTTCCAGATTCATTATATCTAATTACAGTACCTATGAGACAGATTGCTAAAAATATTATAAATACGCATATTTTAGGTTAAATCTCGTCATTAGTTTTATTATGGTTCTTTCCTGTTCTTTCAAATAGGTCAGTGTGCGTCATTATGTAACAATGAAATTTTATAACATACCGTATGTTTCGTAAGAAAATTATTCCATATTTTATACTTGTAGATTACTTGAAACTAAACGCTTGTTTTTATTTTTGAAGCTTCCCAAACTTCTCAATAAAATTTACTAGGATAAATGTTGTCAATTGCTCTTTTTTCATATTTTATTCACTGACGGGTGCTGTCAAAATTTGTTTAAATGAGCGCTCGTAGAAATGCATTAGAAATGTGACGGAAAGCGCAACTTCCTTTGTACTGGAGCGGAAAGTATTGGACTATTTGCTGATTTGACATCCTAATGCAATTATTTCTTTGTTTTTCAGCTAAACCCAAATTCTATTCCATCCTAATGAAAGAGAGGCCAAGCCAAAAATTGTGTAGCCCTCTTGTAATAACTCTTCTTTAAATCTAGTTTGCGAGCATGAGGTAAACACCAATCCAATTGTATTTAACCAGTCATCAAACAAAATAACAAAACTACCGCCAGCCGCAACGCACTAACGCGTTTCGACCTTCCATGATCATCATCGGAGTACGACGGCAAACTGACTATCGAGGATCAAACCGTATTGCATATATATGGAAATCACAATTAGATATGCTGCTCTCACCTCTGGTAGTCTCACATAAAATGAACATGACTGAAAATGTCGGCTGCACAATTTCTATGCAGTCACAAACATTAACTGTTTGTAGCTTTCGCCACATATACATATATATATATATATATATATATATATATATATATATATATAGACAATACTATTAAGCAATAATTGCTTTCGCCGTTGGTGGTAACAATTCATTAAATCAAGTTTGCGAGCTTAAAGTAAACACCAATCTCATTGTATCTGATAAGTCTTTATGCTTACTAACTTTATTTAAAGAATTGCTACCACCACCCACAGAAACTCATTTATTTTGTAATTGTATTCTTCTATATATATATATATATATATATATATAGATATATATATATATATATATATATATATATATATGCGTGGCGAAAGCTGCAAACATTTAATGTTCGTGACTGCATAGAAATTTTGCAGCCGACATTTCCAGTCAAGTTCAATGTATGCGAGACTGCTAGAGATGAGAGAAGGATATCTTACTTTGATTTCGATATAAATTCAATGCGGTTTGATCCTCGGTAGTCAGTTTGTAGTCGTACTCTGACGATGATCATGGTGGGTCGAAACCCGTCATTGCCTGCGACTGGCGCTAGTTTTGTTATGTTGTTTGACGACTGGTTAAATACAATGGGATTGGTGTTTACTCCAAGCTCGCAAACTTGATTTAAAGAATTGTTATCACCATCGGTGCGAGCAATTATTGTTTAAAAATTACTCGTGTTTGTCGTCTAACAGGTTCCAAGTTGATCACATGCTCTCTGCGCTGTACACGACAGGGGAAATGAATAATTATTTAAAAAGCTACAAACAATTTGTGGTTTTGGGGAAAATGTTGACATTATAGTAATTTCTAATGAATTCATTACGAAGCTGGTACGATTTTGCGGGGTAAAAAGCTGTATAAAAATGTTACTTCATTACATTGCATTGCAACTTTACCCGTAATTTGGCTTTAATGGACTCTACTTTTCCGCAGCGCTAACAATATCATTGCTTTTAAAAGATGTATTTATTTGCTCAGTGCTGTCCTTCTTGTTGTGGATTTGACCGCATTTTTCTTGTGCGGGACAATTGATAGCACTCATAGGTCGGTAAAATCTTGATACATTAAGTGTACTTATAGTTATTCAATAAATATAACTTTAGTAAAATACGCATGTTTATAGGTAGTTGTGTGCGCAGAGGGGGACAGGGATAAGTTTTTGTATACATTTGAGTATTAGAGACTAGGTATGAAGACCGGATATTAGGAAGACAATTAAAAAATACTTTTAGAATTAAAATGGGTATAAATATATCTGTCTTGAATGAGGATACCACATTTGTCACAAGTTGTGTTTTACTCCTGTGCGTATTGTGTCAACCCTGAAGATGAGATTGGAAATGAGATCTCGAAATATTGGTCAAGGAACAATGGAAAATCTTGATCCAACGTCATTTTCAGACAATCAGCTAATTGAAGGCTTAAAGAAGAAGGGACAAGTGAGAACCCATCAATTGAGGCCAAAAATTACATCATCTGAAGATGAAGGAAGTTCAAGATTTTACCGACCTATGAGTGCTATCAATTGTCCCGCACAAGAAAAATGCGGTCAAATACACAATATCATTGCTTAACAATGGAACAATGCAGATAATTCGGTCACGCGTCAGTACATCCAGATCGACTACATGTAAACTAAATTAAAATAGGCTAGTATGGGACCCAATCGTCTGACTTGATTGGATCCTCGTGCGTATCATAGTTCGTGGTTGGAAACATTACGATATGGTATAGAGTCGAATTCAGTGGCCATCACGTTGCCGATCTCTAGTATAATCGTCTTCTTAACTTAGCTGCGATGTTTGGCTGGATTCATGACGTGATATATCTTACATTCCTTGCTATTGTGGCAGCTCTGGTTGATGAGTGAACTAGAAGAATTTAGGATAACCTTGTTTCGTCCTAACACTAAAATCAGCAGAATTGTTCACTTGATCATTTTGAACCATCATCACAAAAAATGATAATAATATTTATCATTTTTGTTATAATGCAAAACAAATAATTTAAAACAAAACATTGAAAGATAAAGGATTTCATGTTGTCAATATAGAAAGTCATCTTGACAAACACGTCAGCATATGTTCACCTTGTTTTTTTACGTAAATCTGACGCTGGCTCGGAGAATACTCCTCTACTAGACGATTCATGTCGCATTTACGTCTATAACTGAATATGTTATGCTCAGTAGAAATTCCGAAATGCAAAAATTGCTTTTCGACTTTAATAAAGTCTTGGAGTGTTAGCATGCTTCCCCACTTGGAGGCAGTCATAATGATATAATCAAGGTTGCGAACTTGATATCAACACTTGACCCCTTAAGTACATATGTTTGTCAGTATAAGCTTCGAATTGTATAGTGTAGAAAATGAAATTCATGCAGTAGGCCGGTTACGTCCTTATTGGGAGCTCCTCACGTACTGGCCAGAATTTTCCGCCGACAGGGCTCTAACCTGGGCACGTCTACTTCGAAAACGTGTGTTCTAACTACTGAGCCACTCTACCGTACACTTCACACAATTTTCAGTTATATACTTACTAATGTAATTCGGTTAGTCTTTCTTCGTTTAGGTGGAGCTCATATGGTATCCATTTAGACACAAAGTTCCAACTAACCATCCCCAATCTGTCATTACTGAACAGACACCACACTATATGGGAAAGTGGTATTGAAATGAACATTTATATAATTAAACGAACATTGGTTGCGCGGGTGGTGATAACAATTATTATAATCAAGGTTGCGGTCTTGATATAAACTCCTGACCCGTTATGTACATACATTTGTCAGTATAAACTAATCATTGTATAATTTATAAATGGAAATTCATCCAGTAACTGATTTCGTCTCTATTTGGAACTCATCACGGGCTGTCCAGAATTTGTAGTAGACATGGTTCGATACCGAAGCAGATATGCCCAGATTCTTCGGCAAATTCTGGCCAGTACGTGAAGAGTTCCCAATAAGGACGAAACCGGTCTACTGCATGAATTGCCTTTTCTACACTATAGAATTCTAAGTTTATACTGACAAGTTTATGTACTTAATAGGTCTGGTGGTTATATCAAGTTCGCAACCTTGATTATAGTAATAACTAGACGTTGTCTAGAACTGTGCAAACTAACACATTATTCGTATACTGGCCCGTAGCCATAGAAATTCCGGCTTGACGACCGGCGGGCTCTGTTCTGAATCACAGTAACAAGCACAGCAAACGGGCAGATTGAGTCGAAAATCAGAAGAAAGAGTCGCCTAAAATATTAGGCTTTATTCATCATATAATGCAGATATACATGCTAAAAGACAAAGCAAAACATGTTAGTATACGAACGGTGTGAATATAAATGTGTGTACAAATAAACAATCATATCATTCTCCTCCACTGCGATTTGTAGCGTAGCGTCAGAGTCGGAACAAGAATGTTATAGTAACAATTCAAAGAGGAATGAGATCGTAAGTTATAAGGATGAACACGTTGTTGTTGATTGATAAGGTTTTCGAGATTCTCTGATAGGTCACGAGCATTTGAGTTATCCGTAGATTCACCATTTGCCTTAACATTATCATTATCGGTATCGTCATTATAGGAGGTTTGTTTATCAGCAACAACCGGTTCATTTTCACGGAGTCCCATATTAGTTCCAGCTTCATTCATCAGTGCGTCGGAGCCTTTTGGGGGCTAATTGACGGATAGATACTGTATCTTCTCTTCCATCAGGAAAACGAACATGCGCATAGTTAGGATTGCAATGAATTAGTTCAACTTCTTCCACAGAGGGGTCATATTTAGAAACTCGCATTCTTCTTGAGTAAAACTTTACCAGGAACAGTAAGCCAGGTTGGGAGTGTGGTACCAAAAGTCGACCTTCTATTGTGTCGAAAAAGACGCTCGTGAGGGGTTTCGTTGGTAGATGTGCACAATAATGAACGGATTGAATGTAATGCGTCCAGCAGCACGCATTCCCAGTTTTCAACTGAAAGCCTTTTTGATCTGAGAGCGAGAAGGATCGATTTCCATAAGATACCATTCATTCTTTCTACCTGTCCATTTCCTTTGGGATTATAAGGAGTCGTTCTACTCGAAGCTATACCTTTTTCCCGAAGAAAATTTTGTACCTCAGTCGACATGAAGGAAGAACCTCTGTCTGAGTGAATGTACGAAGGCATCCCAAACATTGCGAATATTTGACACAGGTGAAGTATGACGGTGTGACTGCTAAGGTCAGGACAAGCAAATGCAAAGGGAAATCGAGAATATTCATCGATGACCGTCAGTAGATAATGATTACGAGTTGATGAAGGAAGAGGTCCTTTAAAATCGATAGATAACCGCTCAAACGGTTGGGTAGCTTTGATTAATTGGCCTTGAATTGCCGAAGGAAATCTGGGTTTGATTTCAGAGCACACTTCACAACTCAAGGTCATTTTTCGAATTTCATCAATAGAATATGGTAAATTACGAGATTTCACAAAGTGGAGCATACGAGAAATTCCAGGATGACAAAGAGAATCATGTATTTGTTTTAAATCCAGTCCATTTAGAAGCGCACCACAACAGGATCGACTTAGTGCATCTGCTGCTTTGTTATCTTTTCCGGGTCTATAGACAACATCGAAGCTGTAAGGTGATAATTCCATTTTCCAGCGCAAAATTTTATCGTTCTTCACCCTTCCCCGATTTTGATTGCCAAAAATAAAGGAAACAGATCTTTGATCAGTGACAAGTTTGAAATGATTACCCAAAAGCAAATGCCTCCATTTTCGAATAGCTTCAACCACGGTATAGGCTTCTTTTTCAACAGCTGAGTGATGTTTTTCAGATGGCGTCAACGTCCGAGAGAAAAACGCCACGGGTCTTCCATCTTGGTTCCAAGTGGCAGCAATAGCTACGTCCGAAGCATCGGTTTCGACGACAAACGGAATATCACAACGAATAGAAGCTAGAGTTGCTACGGCTAATTCTTTTTTAAGATAATCGAAATTTTGTTTCACAGAGACGGGCAAAGGAAAAGTTCGATTATGAACGAGTGAGTGAATTTTATCGGAGAAGTTGGAGATCCACGGCGAATAATAAGCGAAAAATCCCATAATTCTTTGTTGCGATTGCACATTCGACGGTGGTGGGAGATCTTGTAAAGACTTTAATCGGTCAGGATCAGGTTTAATTTTTTCATTCGATATTTGAAAACCAAGGAGAGTAATTTCTTTAGCTGCGAAAATGCTCTTTGATTCATTTAAGGTCAATCCATATTTTTTAGCGGCATTAAGAAATTTGTTGAGATTTGTTTCGTGTTCAAGCGTATCTCTCCCGCAAACTGTCACATTGTCCACATAGACAAATGTATCTGTGAGATGTTCCTGTGCGATTATATGATCCATAGTTCTTTGGAAACATGAGACACCATTCGTCACTCCGAAGGGAATGCGACGGAATTGAAACAAGCGTCCACACGCTTCGAAAGCAGTAAATACCGTTTCATGTTCTTGGATAGGTATTTGGTGGTAAGCGCTTTTGAGATCCAAAGTGCTGAATATATGATATTTTGAAATGGTTTCAGCCATTTGGTCTATTTTCGGCAAAGGATAGGCGTCTAAGAGTGTGAATTTGTTGACCGTTTGGCTGTAGTCCACAACCATACGTTTCTTGTGATTCTCATTCGATACCACGAGAACTTGTGCTCTCCACGGGGATGTTGAAGGTTCGATAATGCCATCAGAAACTAATCTGTTTATTTCATCCCAGATAAATATTTCATCCATTCGATTGTACCTTCTTGATTTCGTAGCAATAGGCCTCCAGTTAGCAGTTAAATGGTGGAAAAGAGGCGGGGACGTAACAGATGCAGGTTTCAGTAAACAGACGGTGAATGACGATTTATGACCACCAAAAGAGATATTTACACTTTTATGCAATCCAAGGAAGTCATGACCGAGGAGTACGTCAGTACAAAGATCAGAAAGTATAGATAGCTTGATATTTTTATAAACACATGATTTGTATTGAATCGACACAAAACAATGGCCTTTGGTATGACTCGATAATGAGCTAGACGCCATGGTTATTGTTTCTCGTGAGGAGTGAATTTTCCAATTATTTTTCACAACGAAGGCTTCTGAAACATAACTACAGGAACTGCTTGTATCAACGAGAGCATGACAATTTATGTTATTGACTTCTAGATTTATTACACATTTGGTGAGACAATCAGGAGCAGCAGCTAATACAGTTGCAGATATGGTAGGATGAAGCGTCGAAACCACTGGGCGGTGATTCTTAGAGCGACATACCTTTTGAAAGTGTCCTTTGTTTCCACAACTTTTACAGAAAGCGTTTCTGGCCGGACATTTCCATCTTAAATGATAATCGTACCCACAAAAGTCACATTTTTGTTTAACAGCAGCAACAAGATTATCTGTAGATTTATCGGAGGTTGATGAAGGACAGAGTGGCTGAACCGTTGCAGTGTGTGCAGAATTCAAACAGTTTTGATATGATAATGATTGCTTTTCCGCCATTTCGAGACCACGTGCTTGATCAAAAGCCGCTTGAAAATGAAGTGAGTTGTGTTCTAAGAGACGTTGTCTGATTGAATTGAACTGGATTCCATTAATGAAGGCATCGCGCAGAGCATCGTCTCGATTTTCCTCGGCCGTAGTTGGTTTGAAATTGCACTCCCTAGCTAACGATTTCAGAATCTGAACAAATTGATCCAATGTTTGTCCATTTTCTTGTTTAGTAGTCGCGAGTATATGACGAACAAAGACTTCATTTTTCGGTCTGACATAGAGATTCGTTAGAGTTTTGATAGCATTATCATACGTATCGCAGTCAACGATGTGTTCATATACGTTAGGAGAGACGTAGGAAATAAGAGTGTCTAATTTATCCGGATTCATGGATTCGACTGATTTCAGGAGACCACAGAATGTACGATACCAATGATTCCATTGTTTTGCTGCATCTGGTGCACTAGGTTCAACATCAAATCTTTCTGGTCTGAGTAGGCGTTCCATGATTGGGTTATATGATGAATAAATTGTTCTGAATCACAGTAACAAGCACAGCAAACGGGCAGATTGGGTCGAAAATCAGAAGAAAGAGTCGCCTAAAATATTAGGCTTTATTCATCATATAATGCAGATATACATGCTAAAAGACAAAGCAAAACATGTTAGTATACGAACGGTGTGAATATAAATGTGTGTACAAATAAACAATCATATCAGGCTCAAGCTAGTCGACCCGGGATTGGTAACATGAACCTTGCCGGGCCATAAAGGGACAGCCATCATCCCGTTTCATGTGAAGCCTCGAGTTTGGTATAACTGCATTGTAACTTTTTGTTAAATGTGTAGTGACGGAATGAGAGCAAGCGTTCCAGATGGGAAGGGCAAGTTTCGGCTGCTTAAGGAAACTCTGGCCACTGGCATCTGGGCAGATAGTGCTCATCAGCTTTGGTTGGCAGACTATCTAGGAGTAGGAAAACTCAGAATTAAAACCATCACTAGGAATGGGCGACCTAGTGTTCTTTTACAGTCCACATATAACCATGACAAGTACAACTTACAATAATTACATACTGCATCGGCCGTCGCGCAGTATAAAAAGGGTCGCCTTATCTGCTGAGACGTGCAGGGTGGATAAGCGAAAACAGGCTACTGCAGGCAACTCCAACTCTATATTCGATTCTGCGTCCTTTCCTTCCCCTTCCTCTTCTCAATCTTACAATAACACTCTTTTAGATACTATAAATATGGTTTGTTTAGATCATAACACTGAGCCCAATACTTGGCTGCCAAATATCGAAAATGTTTCTTGAAGACGATCAATCATTAAACCTAAGTTAGGTTTTGACGTAGGCACATTTAATGTGCGAACATTAGAACAACTTGGACAGCAAGAATCTCTTGCTCGTACATTGGATAAATTAGAAATCGACATATGTTGCGTATCTGAAACCAGAATACAGGATCCTACGTTTATTACAGAACTAGTTGCACCATCCCTATCTACGCGTTATTGGCTTCGAACATCTGGTTCCACAGAGTCCTCTCAAGCCGGTAAATAGGGCGTTGGTATTGCCCTTAGCGCGCGAGCTGAAGCTTGCTTAATTGAATGGATCCCTTTAAATAGTCGATTGTGTGCGGCACGTTTAAATACATCTACTAAAATCAAAGCAAAAAACCGTTATCATCGTTGCCTCTTCGTTGTATCTGCATATGCTCCTACCGATTGCAGCACAGAAGAAAGCAAGGACGCTTTTTACTCCGAATTAAGCTCCTTACTAAGTAAAGCACGAAGTTCGGATATAGTCCTGGTTATGGGTGACATGAATGCTCAAGTTGGGCGCTTAAGTTACACAGAATTTCATTTAGGTGGAAGATACACTCTAAGCTCGACTCGCAATGATAATGGTGAACGGCTTTTGGATAGCTGCGCTGAACATAGACTATATTTAAGTAGTACAAATTTCAGACGTAGTGTTAAACGTTGTGCTACATGGCGTCCTCCAGCACCCGGACAACGGTGGACTCAAATAGATCATGTAGCAATTAGTTATAGATGGCGTGGTTGCATCCAGGATTGTCGCTCTTTTTGGAACACTTATGTCGACTCCGACCATGCACTTATCCGTTGTAGATTTGCTCTAAAATTTTCCGGGAAAATAATTAAGAATAAACCCCAAATTGATGTAGGCAAACTCGAACAACCGTCCTTTCGACAAAACTATGAAAATATTCTAAAGGCTAATCTAACTGGTCTGAATAGCGAAAATCCGAATATACTTTGGTCCAAGATAAGTTCCACTATGCACAATGCAGGTACTACTGTATGTGGCATAGCAGGCCCCCGTAGAAATAATCACTGGCTCTCTGTAAAATCTATGGAGATACTCCAAATAAGGCGCCAAATTCCACCTGGCTCGACTCATAATAATACCCGTCGCAATATAAGACGCCAACTTAAGCGCAGTCTAAATGGCGATCTCGAAAACTTTTGGAGCAGAAAGGCTGAAGAAATGGAAGTAGCTTTCGCGTCAGGTAACAGTCGCTGTTTGTTCCAACTTATACGCACAACAGGTCCGAGAAATTAAAAGTTAGCGAAACTATAAATCATAGTAACATCGATTTAATAACCGATAAAATAAGTCGTCTTGACAGGTGGGCTGAAACTGAGATCAATTTTCTGTACCCCGTCAGTTCCGACATGTTGGTTACCAACAACGAATAACTAACGTTGACATCCGTAGACGTATTTTCGGATCTGACAATAAGAGCTCGTCTTTAGAAAAGCAAATAAGGCTCCATCAACTTCGTTGGCTCGGTCACGTTTTGCGTATGCCCTCATTCCGATTGTCCAATAGAGCTCTGTTCTCTCATCCAGCACCAAATTAGCGTAAGAAACAAGGTGGGCAGATTTTGACATGGCAGAAACAATTGAAGTCACTTACATCCAAATTGGGTAGTATAGGACCCACTCGTCTGCCAGGATGGGGTCCTCGTGCACATCACAGTTCTTGGTTAGAAACCCTTAGCGATATGGCAGCGAATCGAGCTCAGTGGCGATCTTGTTGCAGATGTCTAGTAGAATCATCTTCGTAACTTTCTTTTCTTAGTAGGGCAAAGTTAGCTGCGAGGTTCGGTTTGTTTATGACGTGATACGGTGAAATCCGCAAGGAAGCTGTGTTGCTGATGTCGCCTTGCCCGAATGCTAAATTGGCCATAATGGTGTTGTGGAGAGGTTTAGTTTGCCTCATTTCTGTGAGTTATCCTGATAAATTTACTCATAGTAGCAAGGTTTTCCTTCTCTCTCTACCCCTCTCCCTCTCTTGTAAATCTCAATAATAATTTATCTAAATTCACTTATATACTTTTTTCACTCCTTATGGTTATATGACAGTGAAACATTAGTCACTTGACTTTTGTGTGGCTGGAAATGATGATGATGATGATTAACATGGTGTTTTGCAAGCCCCATGCAAAACTGTGCTTAGTTACGTTTTTCTATTAAAACAAAATTATTTTTTGTTTCGTATCTCCATTCGATTATTTGGTAAGATGGAGCTAAAGCGCTAATGTGTCATTTAAAATTTAGTAATAAATTCAGTTTTTTGTGTACTTGAATAAATATACTACTTATTGTTGGGCACTTATTTAACATTAATCGTAGCTGCAAGTGAAATTCGAATCCCCGACCTTACATTTTAGGCATACTATCAATTTCATATACTCTGTATGGCATGCACCTATAGGCAGTTCTTTACTTACATCGATGATATTTTTTCAATACCTTGTTTCATAAAGATGCCAGTGAGCAGCACATTTCGTTCAATGGCGGAGCTAATTCTATTACAAAATGTGACAAAATTTCAGCACTAAATATTTTTTTATTTTTCCGTTCATTGTGTGATTCACTTTAAGGCGCCAAGATAAATCTATTGAGTCTGAGCCCTCGGAAAAAAGCGGAATGGGCTTCTCTCATAATTTTCCTGGTCACGATGGTGCAATTTCACGTAAGGGGCATTTCAACTATCCTGATGCTGTACCAAAAGGCAAATACGCTACTGAATCAACAGTCTTTTACAAACCGCCTCAGGAATCTGCTCCTCCTTATCCTCATTATTATCCACATGGCAACCATCCAGCTGAAGGCTACCAACATCCTCTATCCGGATCTTATTACCCAGAACCACAACATTATCCTAATTATCGTTTGGATGTGCCTGTAAATCCTTATCATGTTAACTATTCGTACGCACCAATGGTTTCAATGCGTGACTCGGCTGAAAGGAGTAGCCTGTCCAACAGTAGTGTTAGTGGAAAGACGCGCACATGGAAAGGACCTGATACAATGACAAGTGCTGACAATTATCAGCAGCATCAACATCATCATCATCAACAGCATAATTACCATCACACCCAACAACAACAAAATATTCCTTGGTCATCTAGTCAGCCTCCGATTAATCACTATGCCGATACCATTTCAAGTGGCCCAGTGTAAGTTGTCCTGATTTGTATTGGTTTTCCTTGTCAGTTATCAAAGATTTTTTCTTATTTTGATGCAAATTTTAATGTTTTGTTTTAATCCATTTAGATTTATCACATAAATTTATTGTGAAAACCTAATTATGAATTTGACCACACTAATAGTAAAGTTAACTACATCCTTAAGTCAACTTACTTTACTTCCGTAGGTTGTTGTACATGGTTTATGATTGTGTATAACTCCAATTATTCAACGCGTGCTCAGCTTTGGAGTGTGCATTATTTGTTTACATTTTAATGTTATGTTAATTCCGTCGCATTTTAACTTTTCTGTTCCATTATTAATTTCTCAATGATTGTGATAGCGTTTAGTTAGGTTTCGTTATGTACATTTTAATTTTCGTTGTATTGTCGGTTCTACAAAAATTTCAGTGGATTAGCGCAAAGATAAGACTAGGTTTGAATTGGATGTGTCCAAAGCGGTGTTAGAGCATAAAGAGGTGAGAGGCAAGCAGAGTTATGATCTAAAACGCTTAAGAGCAGAATTATTATCCAATGAAGTAATATGCCTTAAGGCGGATAAAGGTGGTGCAACGGTACTTATGAACCGGTCAGATTATGAATTGAAAGTGTATGAACAATTAAATAATTTCGAGGTTTATAATAAAATAAATAAAGATCCATCTGATAAGTTACAAGGACAAGTTAAGACTATAATTAATAGAATGATTGAGTCGAAGGAATTAGAACTAGGACTTGGGAATTCATTAATACAACGTGACACAGTCCCTCCGAGAATTTATGGTCTAGTGAAGATTCATAAATAGGGGAATCCACTTAGATTAATCGTTAATGTACAAAACTCACCAACGTATAGATTGTCGAAATTTCTATGCAACAGAATTAGAAAATATACTTATTTCTTAGATTATACTTTAAAGAATACATATCATTTTATTGACATTATTAGTAGATATAATTTGAATGATAATGATAGAATGGCTAGCCTGGACGTTGTATCGATGTATACTAATGTCCCGGTACAAGCAGCATTAGAAAGTGTGAAGCGTTGTTTAACAGAGTTCCCAGAGATAATAGAAGGTAGTAAAATGATGTTAAGTAGTATTATGGAAATCTTTAATATTTGTATGTCTTCCACCTACTTTAGGTTCAGAAATGAATTTTATAAACAAGTTAAAGGTGTCCCTATGGGACAACCACTATCAGTCCCGGTTGCTAATATTTTTATGCACTATTTTGAAAAAAATCTGTTGTTAAAATCTCCTCTCAAGCCAAACCTGTATGTAAGATTCCTGGATGATATGTTTATAATTTGGAATCATGGTGATAATGAGTTAAATAAATTCCTCGAATTAGCCAACCAATTAGGTGAATTAAAGTTTACATTGGAGAAAGAGAATAATGATGAATTACCCTTTTTGGATGTGAAAATAAAACGGAATGGTTCCAGATTGGAAAGAGATATTTTTAGAAAAGAGACTTATTCAGGACTTCTTCTTAATTTCTTATCAAATCACCCATATGGAATGAAAATTGGCATTCTTAAATCCATGATATTAAGGAGTCTTAGAATAGTGGATAAAGATAATAGAGAAAAGGAAATGAGGAGATTAAAAGAAATATTCGAACTAAATGGCTATCCGTCAAGTATAATAGATAGATTATTAGATGAGATGTTACAGAGATTTAATAATAATATAATAAACAAAGTAAAGAAGGAAACAGAACCAGATAGGCACAAAATTATGGTATTACCTGATTCAAAATTGAGCAGGAAAATTAGAATAATAGCAGCTAAATACAATATTAAAACAGTTTTAAGACAATCGCTTACTATAGGCAATAAACTACCTAACCAAAAAGAAAGAGTAGAACCACTCGAGACATCAGGAGTATATGCGATACCATGCAAAGAATGTAATCTCAGGTATATAGGCGAAACCATGCGACCTATAAAGGTTCGTAGAGGTGAACACAAGACAGCCTGCAAATATGGACACATTCAAAGGTCAGACCTAGCTAGGCATTCGAAGGAAACGGGTCATGAAATAGACTGGGAAGGATGTAAACGCATCGCGTTATGCAACCACAACAGATTAACTAGACTAATTAGAGAGTCAATTGAAATAAAATCAGGAAAAGGTGTAATGAATGTAACATCGGTAGAAAAATCATTGGGCCCAATATTTAATGAAGCATTTTCTACGGTCAGAAAACGGGAGGCTGCGGAATCTGAATTAAGTGGGAACCTAAGTAAAAAAACCTCGATTACAGAGAACTGATTGTGAATGAACTGTACCAATATCAATTCCTATATACTTATCTTTCTCAATCATAATGTTCCAGAAGAGGGTATACAGATTTAGCAAAGGTTAGTAGATAGGACATTAGATAAGAGACTGTTGCTTATATTTATATATTTATGTAAAGTAGGAATATATTAATAAATGAATAATACGTTAGCCCTAGAGAAGATATTCATTATTAACAGCTATAATGTATCCATTTAAGAGAAATTCAAAATGTGATAGATAGACGGATGTATAGATAGGCCTATCGGTAGATAAATAGGTTTATTATATATTATATACAATTTGATTAATTGGTCAAAAAACAGCAAGAAAAGAGAAAAATAAGAATTTATTAGAAATATTGAAACGTATATATATATATATATATATATATATATATATATATATATATATATATATATAGGATTATAGATATTGGAGCCACACTGTTGCTTTTATATATATAATATATATATATATATATATATATATATTTTTATACATATTGATATGTATTTGATATATTAATATAAGGTGTGCATAACCTAATAAATATTTATTACTAATGATGTATATATATATATAGATGATTAGGGAGGTTGGACTCATACTGTTGCTTATATCCATATATATGTTTTTATACATATTGACATGTATTTTATATGTTGATATAAGGTATGACTAACGTAATAAATATATAGTAAGAATAGAAAATATTCATGTTTAACAATTAACAATGGTCCTTCTTCTAAATATATATATATATATATATATATAGATGATTAGGGAGGTTGGACTCATACTGTTGCTTATATCCATATATATGTTTTTATACATATTGACATGTATTTTATATATTGATATAAGGTATGACTAACGTAATAAATATATAGTAAGAATAGAAAATATTCATGTTTAACAATTAACAATGGTCCTTCTTCTAAATATATATATATATATATATATATATATATATATATATGATTAGGGAGGTTGGACTCATACTGTTGCTTATATCCATATATATGTTTTTATACATATTGACATGTATTTTATATATTGATATAAGGTATGACTAACGTAATAAATATATAGTAAGAATAGAAAATATTCATGTTTAACAATTAACAATGGTCCTTCTTCTAAATATATATATATAATATATATATATATATATATATATATATATATATATATATATAGATGATTAGGGAGGTTGAACTCATACTGTTGCTTATATCCATATATATGTTTTTATACATATTGACATGTATTTTATATATTGATATAAGGTATGACTAACGTAATAAATATATAGTAAGAATAGAAAATATTCATGTTTAACAATTAACAATGGTCCTTCTTCTAAATAAATAATATATATATATATATATATATATATATATATATATATATAAAGGTGTTACGATATTATATTTAGATATATATGTATATAGATATAATGAATTATTTTAGTCATATGAGCAAATAGTCTTATGCAATTATTTCTATGAGTTGATTAACTTCACATTGTGCTTACGATTAGTTTTTTGAAAAAAGGTTAGTTGTCCATACTATCTCTCTCTTTCTCTCTTTAATCTTTCACCTAAGCGTCGCTATGACATTCACTCTCCATCCATCTACGAAACTTGCTGCTCCATATTTGAACTAATTTGTTGCTATGTGCGCAATACCTCATACACCATTGTATACATTAGAGTTCCCGGCTTTAAATAAAATACAATATATGACATTCAAGGTTTCAGTTTTTTATCATTTTGAATTTTGATTACCGTGGCATAGTAGCAATACAGTTATAACAAATAACAAAATGTTCGATACTGTCTCTCTCCCTTACAATATTCTGCATACGAGATGAGATTACGTATACCGGGAATTTGAGATAGGTGAGGTAATGATTGGTCTGCTAATTATAAATAGTTATATATTGAGTTTAGTTACTGAGACAAATTCATTGATTAAAAATAGTGTTGAGTCAATTATATATAAATAGAATGGTTTTGGAACGAGGTTACCACATTTGCTTAAATCTGCTATTGTGAAGTTTGTACTGTGCTGTGTTGCCTGAGGATGGTGCTGGAAAGTAGGCACCGAAACGTCGCCAGTAAACAAAGATGTGATAGAACCGCGTTTTCAGTTGAAAAAAGAAGAATTCAACCCGATCAAAGACAAAACAAAATCAGAAAGTGTGAGGAATCAGATCTTTGTGTAACTGCCCGTGTACAACTATTACCCGCGTACGCAAAACGCGGCATTGAACCAATAAACTTGTACACACCGCAACAAAATTTCAAAAATTATCTAGCGCAAACTTGTTCCAGTAAATAAATAAAGAAATAATAATTGTGTACTTGCAATTTCTCAAAATTGTGCCTAGGTTACGTGTTTCGCGAGATTTTTATGTATGCAGTCGTGCTTCTCGTGATGGTCTTGCCTAGGAAATATGTCAGTGTTACATCGGCCATGGGGCAGGATAAATATGTGCGTCTTATCTGCTGTGTAGTTCTTGGTGGATAAGAGCATCCCTGCCACTTCAAACACCATCATCTCCGATTCTTACACCATTCCTTGTCTTTAATTTTCTCAATCTAACAATAACGTCTTTTCAAATGTTATGAATATGGTGAATGTTGATCTCAAAATCGGATTTCCGAATAACAATAGTTCACGTAAACTACAATTCATTTTAACTTAGGTGAGGCTTTAACGCCAGCGTATTTAATGTGTGAACATAAATGCAAAAATTAAAAACAAGGAGCTCTTGCACATACGTTGAATTAATTAGAAATCGATATATTTACATATTTTGAAACAAGAACACAGGATCCTACGGGAATCACAGAACTGGGCTTCGCCATCCTTATCTACGCGTTGTTGGCTTCGAACTTGTGGCTCCACGGAGTTTTTTTTTTTAAATCGACGAATGCGTCGTTGGTATTGTCCTTAGCTCATGAGCTGAAGCTTGTTTAACCGAATGGATCCCTGTGAACAGCCGACGCTGTGCTGTAAATTTATATACATCTACTAAAATAAATTCTTCAAAACTTAATCAACGTTGTCTCTTCGTTGTATCAACATATGCTCCCACCGATTGTAGCATAGGCGATAGCAAGGACGCCCATTTACTCTGACCTAATCTCTTTACTAAATGGTGCAAAAAGTTCAGGTATGATTGTGGTTATGGGAAACGTGAATGCTCAAGTTGGGCGCATAAGCAACGCAGAATTTCATTTAGATGGAAGGAACACGTTAAGCTTTATGCGCAACGATTATGTTGAAAGGTAGTCGGATAGCTGCGCGGAACATAGATTTTACTTAGGTAACACAAACTTCAGACGTGGTTACATCGAGGATTTTAGTTCGTTTTGGAACGCTTATGTCGACCCGGACCATGTACTTATCCGTTTTATATTTACACGAGTTTTCTGGAAAATATATAGAAGAATAAATCTCAAACCGATATAAGCCAACTCGGAAGACCGTATTTCCGAAAAAAATATGAAGATATTCTAAATTCAAAGCTTATTGGTCTTGATAGCGAAAATTCGAAATTCCTTTCGACGAAGTTAAGTTCTACTATGCATAATTTTGCATTGTTGGCTCCTGTAGAAATAATCGTTGTGTCTCTGTAGACTCTATGTAAATTCTAGAAACTGGGCACTAAATTCCAGCTAGCTCGGCTTATAATAATACTCGTAGAGTTGTAAGACGCCAACTTAAGCGCAATCTAAAAGTCGATCACGTATTGTTTTGGCATAGACTGAGTGAAGAGATGGAAGAAGCGTTAGCATCTGGTTATAATCGTTGGTTTTTTCAACTGCGCAACAGACCCATGACAGATAAAAAGTTAGCGAGACTATAAATGACCAAAACAGCCATCTGATGACCGATAGAATATGTCGTGTTGATTCGTGGGCTGAACACTTACAAGATTAATTTTTTTTCCGGGCGCATGCGTCAGTTCTGACTCGCGAAAGTAAGTCGTCTGTATCAACAGTATTAGTCTCTAACAACCATCAGAGTTGGAAATAGCGGAATCAATACTATCTCTTAAACGTAGCTAAGCTGCACGCCCGGATAATAGGCTTTGAGCCTATTCAAGAATGTTGGCAACATTATTACAGGTGCGTTGACTAACCTTTTTCGTACTTAATTGCATGAGGAGTCCGTACTACTTTCTTGCACTAGGTCGACCCTCATTCCTATCTTAAAAAGAAGGCGATAGTGGTTCTTGTTATAACCATCGTGGTATAAGCTTGACTGTACTCTCATCTGGGTAATTTGCTTCAAGTAGTTTAGGTCTTCTTAACGCTTCGCGTGAATCACATGTTAGAGAAGAACGAACGAGCCAGATTCAGCTAAGCACTACGTTGTACAGACACTATTTTTACGTTAAGGAGTGTGCTCAAACGGCGTTTGTTAAATCGCCGTTCGACTATATCCGTTCTTCTGGACTTCAAGGATACATTTAAATTGGGGGATCCAAAATATGTATTCTATATTCTGTCGAAAAGTAGTGTGCTCACCAAATTTGTAAATATTATACGCAGTCTCTATACAAACACTTCTGGTCGCGTTAATGTCTACAACAGATTAACGCACAACTTTTTTACCAGCATTGGTGCTCGTCAAGACTGGCGACTTTCGCCTCTTTTGGTTAATTTTTTTAATTGATGCTATTAAGAACAGCACTCTTCCACACACTCAGGATGCAGGTGTTGAAGTTCTCCCGGGTGGTAAACTAGCTGATTTTGACTATGCACACGATATCGTGCTATTATTCGACAATCGAGATGCTGCTTTGGCCACCTTGAATAGATTAGCGATAATTGTTTCGTCTTACGATATGAAATTCGCACCCTCTAAATAAAAGATACTTTTACAACATCACCCACCACTCACTGCATATCTGCGACTGCAGCGTGAATATCTGGACAAAGTTGACAGGCTTATATACCTTTGAGGCTCTTTCAATAACTCAGGCGATATGTCTGCCGAGGGGAGTATGAAAATTGCGAAAGCTAGGCTAATTTTCTCCCACCTTCGCCGTTTGTGGAAAATTGTGAGCACATTATTCTGCCTTGAAGGTGTTAACATTGCATCTGTATGTGCAGTTTTTTTATGCGCTATTGTGACTTGGTCCCTTAGAGCTGATGATTTTAGTTGCTTACAGGCATTCGACCACCATTGTTTGATAATCATGAAATGTGTATGTTTACCAACAACGATTAACCAACGTTAACATCCGTAGACGTATTTTTGGATCGGCAAACAAATTCTCCTCGTTCGAACAATAATAAGGCTTCATCAATTGCGTTGGCTCTGTCACGTTTTGCGTATGCCCCCAAAATTCTTAGTTGGACAGAGTTAGCTGTGAGGCTTTGTTTTTTTTTGACGTGATGCATTGAAAACCGCAGGGAAGCTGTATTGCCGATGTTGCTTTGCCTTAAAGCTGACTTAGCCTTATTGATGTTTTGTAGAGTTTCAGTTTGCTTCGCTTCTGTGTGTTACCTAGGTAAACATATATGCCTAATTACTAAACCCTACTTCTCACAAATCTCTTTTTAATATTTTTTATGCCTAAATTACTATTTTTGTCTTTATTATCACTTTTTTTAAATATTTTCTTGTTTTTTGTTATTTTTCTTATGATTATATGGCAGTAAAACAATTAGTTATTAATGACTTTTGTATTACTGTGCATGTTGATGGTGATATATTATATACATGATGGTTAGAGAAACAGATTCGAAGGCAGACGTGTCCAGGTTTGAGCCATGTCCGCAGCAAATTCTCGACAATATGTGGCGAATTACCAATAAGGACGAAACCGATCTACTGGATGATTTTCCTTTTCTACATTAAGCATTGCTTATTTTATACTTATTAACTTATGCATATAATGGGACCGGTATTTACATCTATAACGCAACTTTAATTTAAATAAATAGTTCGCTTTGAAGCCGCATTGCCGAAGATTTCTATTAATGCTTGAACATAGTTTTGTACTGGAGATTGCACTCTCCGGCTGTCCAACATTTATTGACCAACGATATACTGGGTATGCAGCATTGTACCGCCTCCTTCTGATGAGTCGTCAGTAAACTCGAAACGCGTGTTCACATGAAGTTGCACCTTTTGTCTAAGTTGACTTTGGCTTATACTTTTGATTCTATTTGCACTATCTGTTTACTAGGTACGCGATACATAACACGTAGTTTCATGTTATTTATTATGTTAGATTTATTAATTTCTGTCTTCATGCTGTTTCGAATTTTTAACGAAAAACAATTTTAGTTTTAGCTTATTTAACTTTCTCATGTAAAACTGACTTGTTTCTTTGTACAAGAATATAAATTGTTTTCCATGATTGGATTTCAAAAATGCACACTGTCTTTGTGTTGTTGGTCCTTCAAAACATACTTTCTGGCTTATTCGATTGGCATGTTGAACCATTGTTCACGTGAGCTATTAAGCGATTCTGTCAATCATATTTTGCTTTGCCTTTGTTTAAAGTGGACAGTACACGTCAGTTGTCTCCAGTACTTGCCACTTTTTTTGTCTTTTGCCAAAATGTTGAATGCCAAACAAATTTTGCTCTCTGGTGAAGCTACAACTCCAACACAAATCCACTCACAACAGTCTACGCAAGTGACTGTCAATCATTAGATGCAGAAAAAATGCAGGCAATTTGATGTACAGTTTCTCCTCGGTTGGCTAGTATATGCATATGCAGCAATTTACTGCGCTAAACATGCTTAAATCTGTGTTTACTGGTTTGCATGCAATTTAAGCCACGTTTGAATAGATTAACGGAGATATTTTGGTCGGTTTGACGTTCGAAATATTATTTATTTGTTATTCGTTGACATTTCTATTTAAACTTTTTATGCAGCCATTTGTGTCCGTGTTTTGTAAAGCGTTATGCTCGCATGTTTGCGCAATTCCGTAAACGATTCCAGCTTTACTGTCAGCGTATCCTTTACAATTCTTACCGGAAGTTTTGCTGTAAGCCTGTGTGGCGCATACGGGTTAATAGCTGTCTTGCACGCTATGTTGATTTGTAATGCGTCAGCCAGTTCCACCAGCGACTGGCAATTTCTCGGACAGCTAAATTAATTATACTGGAAGGTGACTGGCGACACCACTTACTTTGTACTGAAAAGTAATGTTTACTTTTAAGCTGAGTAGACACCTTGGTTCTTTCGCTGGGCCTCCTGTGCACTGCACAGTCATGAGGCTCCTGGCTCCTGTGGAGTCATCTGTGGAACAGGCCATTTGTCAGTTTACTTCGTATAATGAGGTCTATCGACCTAGCTGATCGAAGCTGCTATACTTTTTGCATTGAATGCGCGGAGAGGCGGTGTGTTTGACGTGTTGGCACGGTTTATAACTATGCGCGATCGTCAAGACGCCGTATGCTTCTATAACGTAAGCGTATTAGAATTAGCAACTATTCTACAAGATTCGTGGTTGGAAGTTAAAAATTATGCCGACAAATGTTCATCCAAACTGAGAGTTAACGACAATGTTTTGTTATTTTGTTGACATGCAATTTATTTATACACTTTAGAGAACGACAACGTAAGTCACTTCTTGTTCGATTAGTGTTCGAAAGGACGTTTATTCGGGATTTCGACAGATTTGATAAATGTGCGTACTTTCATTTTACCTTTTTCATTTAATCAGTCCTTTACTTGCGCTGAATTCAGACTCGCATTATTAAAGTCGTCGACATGTACCATTAAATTTTGCTCTATTTAATGATGAGTCACATCAGTATTCTACTGCTAGGATGACGTTCTTCCTTGATTTTCTCTCTAAGGCTCCTTCAATTATTTTGATCGGTCGAATTGGATTACATATTGTTATACGTCTATAATCTCCTCAGCCTGCCTTCATTCAGTACTTTTTACAATATAATCTATTACAAAGCCAAGTATTGTATTTGGTACTTTGCTGTTCATTTTTACTTGTAGTTTATACCTAATCATTCAGCAACACATTATTATTATTATTAAAAACAGCAGTACAATAGCATTTACTAATCAATGGTACACTGCACATAACTATGATAAAAAGAAGAAAACTAACAATGGGAGAAAAAATATAAATAATGAAAAACCTAATAGTTTCAAGCGAAAATTTTATAAAAGAGTGTATTTAGTTAAGGTGGTGGCTAAGTTATCTTTAAGGCAAGGGGACATCGATGACACACGCAAAATTAAACTATTTACATGCCGAGACCTATAAATAGGCTTGGTTTATAGTTTAGACTTTCTCCCTTTTATGTGGAAGCTGCTGGTATTTGAAAAATACTGTATTTTCCATTTCATAAGTAGTAATGGATTATAAGTAAACGAAGATTAGTTTCCCGGACGGGGGTAAAATTTACTTTAATCAAGATTGCGATCTTAATGTAAACACCTGACCTGTTATGTACATACATTTGTCAGTATAAACTAAGAACTGTATTGTGTAGAAAAGGCAATTCATCCTGTAGACTGATCTCGTCCTAATTGGCAACTCATCGCGCACTGTCCAGAATTTTCCGCAGACTAAGCTCGAACTTGGGCACGTCTACTTCGGAATCTGGTGCTCCAACCACTGAGCCATTCTGCCGCACACTACACACAATTTTCAGTTATATACTAACTAATGTTTTTGGTTAGCCCCCACCCTACATTTGGAAGTGGTATTGAAATGAACATTTATATAATTAAAGGAACATTGGTTGGTTTGACGGTGATAACAATTGCTATAATCAAGGTTGCGATCTTGATATAAACACCTGACCCATTTGTACATACATTTGTCAGTATTAACTAGATATTGTTTAGTGGAGAAAGGCAATTCATACAGTAGACCGGTTTCATCTTTACGTGGTGAGTTCCCATTAAAAACGAAACCGGTCTACAATTCTTAGTTTATACGGGCAAATGTATGTACTTAATATGTCAGGTGTTTATATTAAGATCGCCCCCTTGGTTAAAGTAATAGTATTTGAATCTGTACTGGTGATTTGTGCGTAAGAAATATTGTTTTTATGTGTTTTCGCTTTTTTGTATGAACTGTATAATGTGTACATCTGCTACAACTTAATCCCCCTTATTTTGGTACATTTACTAAATAAAGTACCAGATATTTCAGTTGAGGTAAGATCTGTCGAAAATTCTGGACAGTTCGTGACGAGTTCCCAATAAGGACGAAATCGGTCTACTGGATGAATTGCCTTTTCTACACTATACAATTCTTAGTTTATACTGACATATGTAAGTAATTAATGGGTCAGGTGTTTGTATCAAGACCGCAACCTTGATTATAATAATTGTTATCACCACCCGCGCAATCAATATCCGGTTAATTATATAAATGTTCATTTCAATACCACTTCCCCATGTAGTGTGGTGTCTGTTCAGTAATTACAGATTGGGGATGGTTAGTTGGAACTTTGGGTCTAAATGGATGCCATATGAGCTCCACCTAAAGGAAAATTAGACTAACCAAGTTACATTAGTTAGTATATAACTGAAAATTGTGTGCAGTGTAGTGTGCGGCAGGATGGCTCAGTGGTTAGAGCACCAGTTTCCGAAGCAGGCGTGCCCAGGTTCGAGTCCTGTCCGTGGCAAATTCTGGCCAGTACATGATGAGTTCCCAATAAGAATGAAACCGGTCTACTGGATGAATTGCCTTTTCTACACTATAAAATTCTTAGTTTATACTGGCATATGTAAGTAATTAATGGGTCAGGTGTTTTTATCAAGATCGCAACCTTGATTAAAGTAATAGTATTAAAATAGTTTATACTGGAGCATAAAGACATACTAATGTAAACTAGCTTGAACGCCTTCCCTGAAATAAACATGAATATGCTAATTATTTAAGTATGTATTAGGTTTTGCGAACCTAGTAACAAATTAGTTCAGTTGTGACCAGAAGGATAAACCAAAGGCAGCATGAACGGAAAGTATAATCTCATGCACATTCGTTTCGTGCTTACTGGCGACTCATCAGTAGAGCCGGTTACGCCCTTTAACCACTATATTCGGTAGAGAATGTGGAATAATAGGACGGTACAATCTCCTAGACGAATGTGTAAACCTGTAATAGTGAAGCTAACATAATCTGAAGTCAACGACAATACGACTTCAATGCTAACTCACACTATATAATATATATACCGAGTCTGTAAAGGATACTAACACTATGGCCATTGTGTTAGTAACTGATACCTTTTTTAACACACTAACACAATGGCCATAGTGTTAGTATCCTTTACAGACTCGGTATATATATTATATAGTGTGAGTTAGCATTGAAGTCGTATTGTCGTTGACTTCAGATTATGTTAGCTTCACTATTACAGGTTTACACATTCGTCTAGGAGATTGTACCGTCCTATTATTCCACATTCTTCTACCGAATATATAGTGGTTAAAGGGCGTAATACCGGCTCCTACTGATGAGTCGCCAGTAAGCACGAAACGAATGTGCATGAGATTATACTTTCCGTTCATGCTGCCTTTGGTTTATCCTTCTGGTCACAACTGAACTAATTTGTTACTAGGTTCGCAAAACCTAATACATACTTGCATATATATTAGTTCTTCGCAACAAACAGTATTTAAATGCTAATTATTTGTATCCAATAATGTCTATTCGTCTGTTATCGTTACTGCTTCATTTGAAATGTGGTATTATCTTACACATGTGCTCGTAGATGGTCTTGCTTTTTATCCTATTTAAACTTAGATTCACATTTTATTATGATTTCTTTTATTTGTTCGATAACTTAACTCTAGTTGACCATTCTATTTGAGTAATTTGTTTTTTTCGGTTTTCAGAGCTATCTTTCGTGTGGTATATTCTGGAGCATCGTTATTTCATACGTTAATTATTTTTTTATCGAAGTGCCTTCTTTACTTTAACAAGTGAATTGTTCCTTGCGTTATTGTCATTTAATATGTATGCATGCACGTAATTTCTCAATTCTTATTATTAATTATACGCCGTCTCCTTAAAATTTGTTTTTGCGTCTTATGTAGATGTTTTTATACCTAACTTGCTATTATTTTAATGTTGATTCATTAATATCTAATAAACAGAAAAGTGCATTTCACACACGAATCGTTTCAGTAGCACTTATGCCGATAATGCACAATTAACCAGATGTCTCCACTGAAACATGTTTGCTAATAGATTCCCGCAGATTTTCACCCTACTTAGTGTTTCTTGTTTGGTGAAATTACATTGGTGTGTGTGTGTGTGTGTTTGTGCCAAAATGATTGCTATCTCGATTGCTAGGATCCAGTTAAAAAAGGGCCTGTCTGCCTTATCTGAGAATTTGGTTACCCCCCGTTATTATCCCAATAGCTTAAAAAGTAAGATGTGCAAGCGTCTGTCTTAGACAATCATCCAGTCGACGCAGTCCGTCTTTTAACTAGCTGTGTCGGTTACAGTACATAAAGGAGCGGTTGTATTGGACTGGTCGGATTGTAATCTTCCTTCCAGTTTAATGTACCCTGACACTCAGCTGACAGCTATCTAAATTGAGCCAAGTGAATGCATCTAATGATGAAATTTCCAAGCAGTAACAGCTTTCGTCTTTCAGTTAACATATTACAATGACTTAGAGGAAAATTCAAGATATACATAGCATGACAACCCTGGCGTTCATGCTTCAAGTAAACAAACGTGTGGCTCTAGTTTTGTTTGCTAAATTTGGCAAAGACCGCTGTAGCCTGGCTTAAAATATAAGTGTCGACAATAGCCGATCCGCCAATTTTCACCACGATGCGCATATACACGAATTCCTCGATGAAATGTAGCACATGCCTAACTGGGCATGTCTTGTTTCTCCATTAGTACAACTATTATCTGCGTATTCTGGAATGACGGCTATTGCCACCGATGTCCATTCCCGGGAGCTTGACAATGGCCTCAGTCTCGGCTAAAGTAGTGCAAATGACACATTCTTCTTGGTCGATACTGTTTGTTGCCGAGAACTTGTATATATGAAAATGTCTATGCCACTATATATTTGGATGAGGAATGTGTGACAAGTGGACGATACAATCTTCTTAGGAAAGTTTCCATCTTGTATTCTAGAATGACGGCTATTGCCACCGATGTCCACTCCCGGAAGCTTGACAATGGCCTCAGTCTCGGCTAAAGTAGTGCAAATGACACATTCTTCTTGGTCGATACTGTTTGTTGTGGAGAACTAATATATATATGAAAATTTCTATGCCACTATATATTTGGATGAGGAATGTGTGACAAGTGGACGGTATAATATTCTTAGGAAAGTTTCCATCTTGTATTCTAGAATGACGGCTATTGCCACCGATGTCCAATCCCGGGAGCTTGACAATGGCCTCAGTCTCGGCTAAAGTAGTGCAAATGACACATTCTTCTTGTTAGATACTGTTTGTTGTGGAGAACTAATATATATATGAAAATGTCTATGCCACTATATATTTGGGTGAGGAATGTGGGACAATTGGACGGTACAATATTCTTAGGAAAGTTTCCATCTTGTATTCTAGAATGACGGCTATTGCCACCGATGTCCACTCCCGGGAGCTTGACAATGGCCTCAGTCTCGGCTAAAGTAGTGCAAATGACACATTCTTCTTGGTCGATACTGTTTGCTGTGGAGAACTAATATATATATGAAAATGTCTATGCCACTATATATTTGGATGAGGAATGTGTGACAAGTGGACGGTATAATATTCTTAGGAAAGTTTCCATCTTGTATTCTAGAATGACGGCTATTGCCACCGATGTCCAATCCCGGGAGCTTGACAATGGCCTCAGTCTCGGCTAAAATAGTGCAAATGACACATTCTTCTTGGTCGATACTGTTTGCTGTGGAGAACTAATATATATATGAAAATGTCTATGCCACTATATATTTGGATGAGGAATGTGTGACAAGTGGACGGTATAATATTCTTAGGAAAGTTTCCATCTTGTATTCTAGAATGACGGCTATTGCCACCGATGTCCACTCCCGGAAGCTTGACAATGGCCTCAGTCTCGGCTAAAGTAGTGCAAATGACACATTCTTCTTGGTCGATACTGTTTGTTGTGGAGAACTAATATATATATGAAAATGTCTATGCCACTATATATTTGGATGAGGAATGTGTGACAAGTGGACCATACAATCTTAGGAAAGTTTCCATCTTGTATTCTAGAATGACGGCTATTGCCACCGATGTCCACTCCCGGGAGCTTGACAATGGCCTCAGTCTCGGCTAAAGTAGTGCAAATGACACATTCTTCTTGGTCGATACTGTTTGTTGCGGAGAACTAGTATATATGAAAATGTCTATGACACTATATATTTGGATGAGGAATGTGTGACAAGTGGACGGTACAATCTTCTTAGGAAAGTTTCCATCATTAGGCGTAAGTGGCCATAACATCTTGTGCAGTGCATAATTGCGAGCGGCTGTGTAGCCAGAAAAAAATAACGATTTCGAACCGTCTATATTGGTTGCACCACAGAAAATTTATTATATTTATTCCATGCATCCGTTTCCCGGTGGAAAACCTGTATAAGTTGATCTATTTCATTTTTTTGCTCTTCTCGAATCCCTTTGAGAATGATACCAGTGACCAGCTTTGATTTAGTTCAGGAAATATGATACAATGACAGTTGGTATGTATGCTAGTGTAAACGTTTTTGAGAAGCACCACAAATACTGTGCCATAATATAAAAAGTGTTCCGGAAGTTTTTGTGTTAGAATTTTTAAAAAATTTACGGAATGTTAAGACTGAAACATATCTGTTCCACTGCCTAAGTTTGTCAGATGCTGGAAGTTACTAGCTTTCTAAAATGCCAAGTGCTATCGTAATTTTGTAGCATCAGTGGTTTAATGAATAGTTTCCAGTTACTTTACAAAATTATTATATCAATGAAGGTTGTGTTCTTGATATAAACACCAATTCCATGACATACTTGTCTTTGTCATTATAAGCTAAGCATCATATAGTGTCGAAAGGCCGATTCATTCTGTAGACTGGTTTCGTCCTATTTCGGAACTGTTCATGTGTTGTCCAGAATATTTCCGTTGGCAGGGCTCAAACTGGTGAACATCCGCTTCAGAGTCTGTCTATCCATTGAGCTACTCTGCCGCATTTGTAGTTAGACTCAAACTCCGAGGCAGACGTGCCCAGGTTGGAGGCCTGACTGCGGCAAATTATGGACATGACGTGAAGAGTTTTCATTGAGGTTGAATCCAGTCCACTGGTCGAAATGCTTTTTCGAATTTATGCCATGCTTAGTTTATACTGACAAATTTGCATATAAAGTAGGATTAGTGTTTATATCAAGATCGCAATCGTGATTTAAATTATTGTTATCACCGCCCGCCCCACCAATGCTCAGTTGATTTTTCAAAACTCATTGAATGTTTCTTGATTTCCTCTTCGACTTGCACAACTTTCAATAGTTTACGCAGTGTACATATTGCCCCCGTCACACTTTTCATTTTTCCCCTTAATATTCGAATAGTGAACACGTGGTATCATCCTTTGCTTCGCAGCCGTTAAATGTGGAGTCAGATGTGCAGATTTCTTTCAACGAGAACACCTCGCATTATCCGCCTGATGTTTGCGAACGACAAAAAGAACATTGTCAGTCAGGTAGGCCTTCAGCTGAAAAAAGTTTACATCAGCCCGCTTATCAACTGGCCGTGGCAAACGCAGTTAGCCACGATTGTGTACCTCCGGGTGAACTTGTCAGTAACACACAGAGTGGAAGTTCACAACAAACTCAACAATGTGAACTTCCAGTGTCGAGTACAGCATGTAGCAATTTGAAAATGGCAGCTTCTAACGCACGAAACCAGAAGCAACCACATGCCGGTGCAAATGTTAATCCGGCCAAAGCCAGGCACATAGCTGAGCATGATCCTGAGCGATTTGTCACCTTATTGACAGAACGTCTGCAAGAGTTGATCATATCGCAGCAAGTTGACAAAAACCTGGCGCCAACACATCCGGATGCCGCGCAGAGTATTCCAAGCAGAACCACAACAAAGGATACTGAATCGGTGAGCTTTATATTTCTATTCTGTACTATTACAGTTTGTATTGAGCTTGTCTTTGCTCTCCATCATTACGATTTCTTTTGGCGTTGTTTCATTTCGCGTTCTTCCCCTGTTCTTGTACTCCTCTTCTGTTTTGCCTGATTTTTGTTTGGCTGTTTTTCGTGATCTTCTTCGCTTTATTCGTCCTATTTTTTATCACATCATTCTTGTGTTTTTATTATTTTTGAACTTATTTTCTCCTTGGAATTTCCGTTGATCGTCTCTGTCTTGCTTTTGTTCATTACCTTTCACTCTTTACATTTTCTTCTTTTTTCTTATCTTCTTTTTTATCATTTCTTCCCATTTAGCGTATTTTTTTTGTTCCTCATTTTATTTTTATCGTTTCTGTTCGTGTGGTTATTGCTGTTTGTTCTTTCTCTGGTCCTCGTTTTCTGCTTATATCTTTTCTTCATATCATTGTTCCGTTATTTTTTCTTATTATTTTTAAACAATAATTGATTGCGCGGGTGGTGGTAAACATTCTTTAAATCAAGTTTGCGAGCTTGAGGTAAACACCAATCCCATTGTATTTAACTAGTCGTCGAACAACATAACAAAACTACCGCCAGACGCAACGCACTGACGCGTTTCGACTTTCTACGATCATCATCAGAGTACGACGGCAAACTGACTAACATATCGGATTTTTCTTGCTATTATTATTTTTGTTGTTTTGCCTTCATTTTTTCTTTTTATCTTAATTTTTGTTTTTAGATCTTTCTTTTTATTATTTTAATTCGTAATGTCCTTCTTTTTGTTTTTTACGGTTTTCTTCTTCCTTTTATTTTTCGTCTTCTGTTTTTTCTAGAAGTATCCTTTTTTGTTATTTTTGCTTATGTTCTCGTAACTATGACCGGTTTTTGGTATTCTTATTCTTATTACTTTTGTTCGTCGTTTTATTGTTGTTTTCGGTCTTTTGTCCTTATGTTTTCTATATCTTCTTCTTTGCGTTCTTATTCTCTTATACGTCCTTTTTATTGTACTTTTTCGTTGTCGGTTATTTTCATTTGCCCTGCTTATTTGTTCATGTTCTCCTTCTCATGGGTCTTCCTTTTTTGTCCTTGCTTTCTTCCGGTTCTTCTTCTTTTTTTTATTCTCATTATTTCTCGCCTTGTTGACTTTTATTTGTTGTATTTTTTCCACTATTTTTTCTATTTCCGTTTTCCAGTTCTTTCTGATTCTTATACTTCTTTTTAAAGTCTTATATTATTGTTCTTGTTTGTATTCTTGTGTTTCTTTTTGGTTATTGTTTTTGTTCTCTTTTTGGCTTTCTTTTTCATTCTGTCTAGATTCTTTCTTTCACCGTTTCATATTATCTGTCTTCCTGATGTTAATCTTCCTTGTTTTGCTCGTGATCTTCCACTCATGTTTTTCTTGTTATTTCGTCCTTGTTATTCGTTTTTGTGTTATTTTGTTCTTCAATTTATAGTGGTCCTTCTTCTTCGTCTTGTCCTTGTTGTCATCTTCGTGTAATAATTCGTGTTATTTTCTTGGATCTTGTCAGTCGTCTTCTCGTTCTTGCTTGTGCTCCTATTTTGTATTCTGCTTTCTGGTCGTTTAGCTTGTGTTTTTTTTGTTTTCATTGGTGATATTTTTCGTTCTTTCACACATACACCATCTCCTTTATACTTCCCTTACTCTTTTTGGTTTCTGTTCTTTTTCGTTCGTATTCTCCTTCTTTTCCCTGTTCTCCTTTCTGTTGTTAATTTTTCTCGTTGTGCTCGTTTTTGTTTTTCTCAGTGTTCTCGGGTCTTTTTTGCTAATTTTTGTTACGGATTTTTATCTTGTTCTTCTTCTGCTTTATTCTAGCTTTTTTTAGTATGTTTATCGATCATGTTATTTGTGTCTTTTTTATTCTCGTGCATGATCTTCTTTCTGCTTGCGCTCTTCATTACTTTATTTAGATACTTTTTGTAGTGGAGAACTAATATATATGCATTTGTGTATTATGTGTTACACACCTAGTAAAAATTAGTTCAAATATGACCAGAAAGATAAACCAAAGACAGCATGAACAGAAAGTATAATCTCATGTTTCTGTTCTCTGCGTTCTTTAATAGCTATTGTTATTAGTACTTTTTATTTTGTTCGTGTATATTCTCCTTTGTGTTCTTGCTCTTATTCTTTATGTTCATGCACACGTTCTATTAATTGCTTTTTTTCTATTTATTTTCCTTGTTCATCTTTTAACTTTGTTCCTTTTCTTCGTGTTGTTTTTATGGTTCCTATTCTTTTGTTTGTTGGCGTTTGTCTCACTTTTTTCGTATTAATATTTTCTTTTCCCTGGTGAGGTCGTTTATATCGCTTATACTTTTGTTCTTCTACCTCTAATTTTTCTTTTTCCTGTTATTGTTATCCTTACTGTCGTTATTTTCAACGTTCATTTTTTTATTTTATGTCGTTTCCCTCATTTTGCCGTTCCTGTGTCTCACATTGTCCTTGTAAATAATATTCTTTTTCATTATATTCCTGTTCTTCTTTTTGCTCTTTTTCTATTTCCCTATTTTTCGGCTTATTCGTTTATAATTTTTTAATGTTTTTCTCTTTGTTCCTGTTTTTCTCTATGAAATTTCTGCTTTTCTTTCTTTTTCTTGTAAATCTCCCTCCAGTTGTGATTTTTTGTTTACTTATGTCATAGTTTTTATTGTGCGTTGTCTCTCTGTTGTTTTCTATTGCTCTTATTCATCTAGTTGTTGTTATCGATATTATCAACGTTTATTTTCCTTTTATCTGATTGTTGGAATTCTTCAATTTTTTGTTCCATTGCTTTTGTTTGTAGTTTTTCATTTTCTTTTTCCTATTCTTCTTATTGTTGTTCTCTACTTGGGATTGTGTTCTTGTTGTTCTATTGATATTTATGTTCTTCTCTTATCCCTTTCTCCTTTTTATTGTATTTATTCTTCATTTTGTTGTTTTTTATTTTTCGGTCTCCTTCTTCGAGATTTTATTCTTCTTTTCCTATTGTTAGTATTCCCGGTCGTCCATTTCTTTTCTCCAACTTTGCCGTGTTTTTTCTCTTCTAATTGATTTCTTGTTCGTAACTTAATCGTACATTTTCCTGGTAATTTTCTTTATTTCCACTTTTCTCTTTTTCTTGTTTGAAACTTTATTGTTCAATTTTGGTTTTTAATATTTTACTTCTTGCTCCTCTCTTCATATTTTCATTTATTATCTCCGTTCTTGTTTTATAATTGCATTGTTATGCTCCTGTTCTTCATTTTTCTTTTGGCATTTTCGTTCTAAATTTTCTTTTGCTCCCCTTTGGTTTTAATCGTTTACTTCTTTCATGTTAATTTTAGTTTATTTATTCTTTGTTATTTTTCTTCTCCTCACAACCAGATCTTTTAATTATTATTTTTATGTTATAGTTATTCGTTTTTTTTATTTTGTTTCTTTTTCGTCGATCTTTATTTGCCTTGTTCTTTCCCATTTTCCTTGTGTGCGTTCATTTTATTTATTCTTGTTCTATTTCATGTTCTTTGTCTGAATTTTGTCTCGTTCTTCTTCATAATCGGCTGTTTCGTCATTGTTCTGCCTCCATTTGGATACTTTTTCTAATTTTCCGTATTTTAGTTCTTGTTTTTATCCGTATTCTTCCTTTTGGTTTTATTTATTCATATTTTTATCTTGTTCGCTGTCTTCATTTATTTCGTTCTCCTTGTTTGTCTACTTTTCCTTGAATTTACTTGTATTTTTGTTTTTCTATTACAAGTTTTTTAATAGTTAAATAATGCTTGTATACAATAGTTCAACAAAATTGAGAAATACAACTATTTTTGAAAACACTTTACTCCAGTAAATCCATACACTGGCCTCGATTGATATCATATATCACATTGCGCGGTAATCATGACATCGTTATATTAAATATATAGCAGTTAGATACTGTTTGTGGCATAGAACTAATACATATGCACCCTTTTTTCAATTAATTTTTCTATCTTTTCCGTTCTATTTTTTCATGTTACTATTCCTCGTTATCTTGTTATTTTCCTCACTTTCTGTTTATTTATTTTTGGATATTTTATTCTTTACCTGTCCTTTTTGTTCGTTTTCTTACCCTTTTTTCTTCTTTTACTTCTTGTGCTTATTCTACATCAGTTTCTTGTTCTTATATTTGTTGTTTTTTTATTACTACTTTCCTCGTCCTTCTTTTTGTTTGCGTTCTTTTTCTTCCTCTTGTTTCTTATTATCTTTCCGCTTACACTTTTTAAAAAATTTTATTGTTATTTTTGACGTTTTTATATTCTTGTTCTTTAGTGTCTTATAAGTCTTTATAGACTTAATATTGTTTTTTGTCATTTTTGATATTCTGTTTTATCCTCTTTGTATTTTGAAATTTTATTTTCTCTTGTTATATTTTGTTATCCTATTATCCTTCCTTCATATTCTTCTTATTTGTATTCTAGCTTTTGTTTTCTCCACTCCATTTTCTTTTTCTTTTTTCTTAGTTCATTTCTTATGATTTTTGCCTTTGTTTTCATTTTTGTTCTTATCATTTACATGTTTTTTTTTGGCTTTTTGTATTCTTTTCTCTTGTTTGTGTTCTTATTATTGTTCTCCTTCTTACGTCTTTGTGTACCTTTATGTAGTTATTGTTCCTAATCTTATTTTGTTTTTGTTATTGTTATTTCTTTTTCGTTTTCCTGGTCTTGTTTATTATTAATGCTTTTGTTATTTTGCTGTGTTTTCTTCTTCGTCTGGTTTTCGCTATTGCTATTGTTTATTTCTAACATTGGTACATGGTGTTCTTGTGCTTTTTTAGTTTTTTTTTTTGATAAGTTTAGTTCCAGTCTATTTCATTTCTTCTTTGTTCGCTTTAGTATATTTTAAGCAACACAGAATAAATCTACTAAAATCAAAGCAAAAAACCGTTATCATCGTTGCCTCTTCGTTGTATCTGCATATGCTCCTACCGATTGCAGCACAGAAGAAAGCAAGGACGCTTTTTACTCCGAATTAAGCTTCTTACTAAGTAAAGCACGAAGTTCGGATATAGTCCTGGTTATGGGTGACACAGAATTTCATTTAGGTGGAAGAAACACTCTAAGCTCGACTCGCAATGATAATGGTGAACGGCTTTTGGATGGCTGCGCTGAACATAGACTATATTTAAGTAGTACAAATTTCAGACGTGTTAAACGTTGTGCTACATGGCGTCCTCCAGCACCCGGACAACGGTGGACTCAAATAGATCATGTAGCAATTAGTTATACATGGCGTGGTTGCATCCAGGATTGTCGCTCTTTTTGGGACACTTATGTCGACTCGGACCATGCACTTATCCGTTGTAGATTTGCTCTAAAATTTTCCGGGAAAATAATTAAGAATAAACCCCAAATTGATGTAGGCAAACTCGAACAACCGTCCATCCGACAAAACTATGAAAATATTCTAAAGGCTAATCTAACTGGTCTGAATAGCGAAAATCCGAATATACTTTGGTCCAAGATAAGTTCCACTATGCACAATGCAGGTACTACTGTATGTGGCATAGCAGGCCCCCGTAGAAATAATCACTGGCTCTCTGTAAAATCTATGGAGATACTCGAAATAAGGCGCCAAATTCCACCTGGCTCGACTCATAATAATACCCGTCGCAATATAAGACGCCAACTTAAGCGCAGTCTAAAAGGCGATCTCGAAAACTTTTGGAGCAGAAAGGCTGAAGAAATGGAAGTAGCTTTCGCGTCAGGTAACAGTCGCTGTTTGTTCCAACTTATACGCACAACAGGTCCGAGAAAGTTAAAAGTTAGCGAAACTATAAATGATAGTAACAACGAATTAATAACCGATAAAATAAGTCGTCTTGACAGGTGGGCTGAACACTTTAGAGATCAATTTTCTTGGCCACCCGCGTCAGTTCCGCTTCCCGAAAGCATGTCTGCATCAACAGTGTGGAATGTTAGTCCCGAAGAACCATCCGAGTTAGAAGTACGCGATGCAATCCTATCTCTTAAGCGCCGCAAAGCCGCCGGCCCCGATGATCTGCTTCCGGGATTGTTTAAGGATGGTGGCGATATAATTTCAGGAGCGTTGACCAAACTTTTTCATACTATATGGAATGAGGAAACCGTACCACTTGACTGGAATGAGTCGACCATCATTCCCATCTTCAAAAAAGGCAATCGTAATTCGTGCGATAACCATCGTGGTATAAGTTTGACTCCGGTCGTATCAAGGTTATTTGCTTCGATTATCCTACGTCGTCTTAGCGCTTCACGTGAATCACAAACAAGAGAAGAACAGGCCGGATTCCGCGCAGGACGAGGTTGTATAGATAATATTTTTACGTTAAGGCAAGTTCTCGAACAGAGACATTTATATCACCGTCCCACAATAGTCGTCTTTCTAGACTTCAAGGGTGCATTTGATTCGGTGGATCGCAATGTTTTATTCCATATCTTGTCGAAAAGCGGTGTGCCCACTAAATTTGTTAATATTATACGAGCTCTCTACACAAATACTTCTGGTCGCGTTAAGGTTTACAACGAATTAACGCATAACTTTACAACCAGCAGTGGTGTTCGTCAAGGTTGTCCACTTTCCCCATTTTTGTTTAATTTTGTAATCGATGCTATTATGAACAACACTCTCTCACACATTCAGGACGCTGGAGTTGAAGTTCTCCCGGGAGATAAACTAGTCGATCTTGACTATGCGGACGATATCGTACTATTATTCGACAATCAGCATGCTGCCCAGACCACCTTAAATAGATTAGCAAACGTTGTTCCGTCTTTCGGTATGAAATTCGCACCCTCTAAATGTAAGATACTGTTACAGGATCACCCACCACTCACTCCAACGTTGCGACTGCAGAATGAAGATCTTGACATAGTCGACAGGTTTACATATCTTGGGAGCTCTATCAATAACGTAGGCAATATGTCCGACGAGGTGAGAATACGGATCGCGAAAGCTAGAGTAGCTTTCTCGAACCTTCGTCATTTATGGAGAAACGCGAATATTTCACTTTGCCTTAAAGGTCGTGTTTACAATGCATCTGTACGCGCAGTCTTACTATACGCTAGTGAAACTTGGCCTCTTAGAGTTGATGATCTGAGACGCTTACAGGCATTCGATCATCGTTGTTTGAGAAGTATAGCACATGTTGGTTACCAACAACGAATAACTAACGTTGACATCCGTAGACGTATTTTTGGATCTGACAATAAGTGCTCGTCTTTAGAAAAGCAAATAAGGCTCCATCAACTTCGTTGGCTCGGTCACGTTTTGCGTATGCCCTCATTCCGATTGCCCAATAGAGCTCTGTTCTCTCATCCAGCACCAAATTGGCGTAAGAAACAAGGTGGGCAGATTTTGACATGGCAGAAACAATTAAAGTCACTTACATCCAAATTGGGTAGTATAGGATCCACTCGTCTGCCGGGATGGGGTCCTCGTGCACATCACAGTTCTTGGTTAGAAACCCTTAGCGATATGGCAGCGAATCGAGCTCAGTGGCGATCTTGTTGCAGATGTATAGTAGAATCATCTTCGTAACTTTCTTTTCTTAGTAGGGCAAAGTTAGCTGCGAGGTTCGGTTTGTTTATGACGTGATACGGTGAAATCCACAAGGAAGCTGTGTTGCTGATGTCGCCTTGCCCGAATGCTAACTTGGCCATAATGGTGTTGTGGAGAGGTTTAGTTTGCCTCATTTCTGTGAGTTATCCTGATAAATTTACTCATAGTAGCAAGGTTTTCCTTCTCTCTCTACCCCTCTCCCTCTCTCGTAAATCTCAATAATAATTTATCTAAATTCACTTATATACTTTTTTTCACTCCTTATGGTTATATGGCAGTGAAACATTAGTCACTTGACTTTTGTGTGGCTGGAAATGATGATGATGATAAGTATATTTTTCAAGAAGAATCACATAGCTATGAATATTTATCTTTTTTATTTGTTATCACCACCCGCGCAACCAATGTTCGTTTAATTATATAAATGTTCATTTCAATACCACTTACCCATGTAGTGTGGTGTCTGTTCAGTAATGACAGATTGTGGATGGTTAGTTGGAACTTTGGGTCTAAATGGATGCCATATGAGCTCCACCTAAAGGAAAAATAGACTAACCAAGTTACATTAGTTAGTATATAACTGAAAATTGTGTGCAGTGTAGTGTGCGGCAGGATGGCTCAGTGGTTAGAGCACCAGATTCCGAAGCAGACGTGCCCAGGTTCGAGTCCTGTCCGCGGCAAATTCTGGCCAGTACATGATGAGTTCCCAATAAGGACGAAACCGGTCTACTGGATGAATTGCCTTTTCTACACTATACAATTCTTAGTTTATACTGACATATGTAAGTAATTAATGGGTCAGGTGTTTATATCAAGACCGCAACCTTGATTATAATAATTGTTATCACCACCCGCGCAACCAATGTTCGTTTAATTATATAAATGTTCATTTCAATACCACTTACCCATGTAGTGTGGTGTCTGTTCAGTAATGACAGATTGTGGATGGTTAGTTGGAACTTTGGGTCTAAATGGATGCCATATGAGCTCCACCTAAAGGAAAAATAGACTAACCAGGTTACATTAGTTAGTATATAACTGAAAATTGTGTGCAGTGTAGTGTGCGGCAGGATGGCTCAGTGGTTAGAGCACCAGGTTCCGAAGCAGACGTGCCCAGGTTCGAGTCCTGTCCGCGGCAAATTCTGGCCAGTACATGATGAGTTCCCAATAAGGACGAAACCGGTCTACTGGATGAATTGCCTTTTCTACACTATACAATTCTTAGTTTATACTGACATATGTAAGTAATTAATGGGTCAGGTGTTTATATCAAGACCGCAACCTTGATTATAATAATTGTTATCACCACCCGCGCAACCAATGTTCGTTTAATTATATAAATGTTCATTTCAATACCACTTACCCATGTAGTGTGGTGTCTGTTCAGTAATGACAGATTGTGGATGGTTAGTTGGAACTTTGGGTCTAAATGGATGCCATATGAGCTCCACCTAAAGGAAAAATAGACTAACCAGGTTACATTAGTTAGTATATAACTGAAAATTGTGTGCAGTGTAGTGTGCGGCAGGATGGCTCAGTGGTTAGAGCACCAGGTTCCGAAGCAGACGTGCCCAGGTTCGAGTCCTGTCCGCGGCAAATTCTGGCCAGTACATGATGAGTTCCCAATAAGGACGAAACCGGTCTACTGGATGAATTGCCTTTTCTACACTATACAATTCTTAGTTTATACTGACATATGTAAGTAATTAATGGGTCAGGTGTTTATATCAAGACCGCAACCTTGATTATAATAATTGTTATCACCACCCGCGCAACCAATGTTCGTTTAATTATATAAATGTTCATTTCAATACCACTTACCCATGTAGTGTGGTGTCTGTTCAGTAATGACAGATTGTGGATGGTTAGTTGGAACTTTGGGTCTAAATGGATGCCATATGAGCTCCACCTAAAGGAAAAATAGACTAACCAGGTTACATTAGTTAGTATATAACTGAAAATTGTGTGCAGTGTAGTGTGCGGCAGGATGGCTCAGTGGTTAGAGCACCAGGTTCCGAAGCAGACGTGCCCAGGTTCGAGTCCTGTCCGCGGCAAATTCTGGCCAGTACATGATGAGTTCCCAATAAGGACGAAACCGGTCTACTGGATGAATTGCCTTTTCTACACTATACAATTCTTAGTTTATACTGACATATGTAAGTAATTAATGGGTCAGGTGTTTATATCAAGACCGCAACCTTGATTATAATAATTGTTATCACCACCCGCGCAACCAATGTTCGTTTAATTATATAAATGTTCATTTCAATACCACTTACCCATGTAGTGTGGTGTCTGTTCAGTAATGACAGATTGTGGATGGTTAGTTGGAACTTTGGGTCTAAATGGATGCCATATGAGCTCCACCTAAAGGAAAAATAGACTAACCAGGTTACATTAGTTAGTATATAACTGAAAATTGTGTGCAGTGTAGTGTGCGGCAGGATGGCTCAGTGGTTAGAGCACCAGGTTCCGAAGCAGACGTGCCCAGGTTCGAGTCCTGTCCGCGGCAAATTCTGGCCAGTACATGATGAGTTCCCAATAAGGACGAAACCGGTCTACTGGATGAATTGCCTTTTCTACACTATACAATTCTTAGTTTATACTGACATATGTAAGTAATTAATGGGTCAGGTGTTTATATCAAGACCGCAACCTTGTTTATAATAATTATCTTCGCTATTGTTTTTCTTCATTTTGTTCCTGCTCCTCCTAGTTTATTTTGTTATTTTTTAAATGTTTTTTCTACGTTTCGCCTTCTCGTTCTTTATTTTATAGTACATCTTCCCTTTTATTCGTGTTTTACTTCTTCCTTCTCTTGTTTCGCATAATTATTTTTATTCTTCGAGTTTTCATTTTTCTTCTACTTCTTTTTTTGTTTTCTCCATTATTCTTTATTATTCACCTTCTTATTTTCTAATTTTAGTATATCTGTTGTTATTCATCTTTGCTTTTATTCTTTTTATTTAAAAAAAATCTTCATTTCTCATTCTTGATCCATTTCTTTTTCTTGCCTTTTCTTTTGTTCGTGTTCTTCGTTTCCTTGGTTCTATTTTTTCTTTTTTTGTTTTTTCCTTAATTTTGCCATTTTGTCCATTCATACTAATGGGTCTGTTTCTGCTTCCGTATTTATTATTTTTATTTATTCTGCTATACTTTACGTTTTTGTTCTGGTTCTTGTTTGTTATCTTTTTTTAATTAAACAATAATTGATTGGCTAAATACAATGGGATTGGTGGTTACTTCAAGCTCACAAACTTGATTTAAAAAAAAATTTAATGTTTATTTTTATTATTTTCATGGATTTTGTTGATGTTCTTCTCTCGCATTTTCATTCTGATTATTCTTTCATTTAATTGTTCTTGGTTTTATTCTTTGAGAAATTAGTTATTTAGTGTTCTTTTAGAGACCAAATTTAGATATCTATATTATCTAAATCAAAGTTGCGATCCTGATATGAACATAAATCACATTGTATTAGGCAGCAAAAACAATTCAACCAGTAGGCCGGTTGTGTCCTTATTAGAAACTCATCACGTACTGTCCAAAATTTTGTCACTCTGGTCAGTCTCTGAACATATAACTCCATCTATCCACCCCATTCTATCATTTTACAGCTTTAGATCAATACCGCTTTTCATGGTTGTGTTGCACCTGTTCTATTATGATCCATCCTTATATTTATGCATTGGAAATGCGGTTCTATCCAATCTCTGTTTGCTGCCGACGTTTCGGAACACGAATTCCCGTTCCACCATCAGGCCAATAGTCGCATATAGGCACAGCAAAATACTCACAATAGCAGATTTAAGCAAATGTGGTAATTAGAACGGTTTTAAAACGAGGTTACCACATTTGCTTAAATCTGCTATTGTGATTATTGTGCTGTGTATATATGTGACTATTGGCCTGATGATGGAACGGGAATTCGCGTTCCGAAACGTAGCCAGCAAACAAAGATTGGATAGAACCGCATTTCCAATGGTTAGTATGAACGATGTTGAAGCCTTCGGAAGAAAGTGACGAATACACACCCAGCCCGATCGAAGACAAAACAGATATGGAAAGGGAAATTGGGATCAATCGGATCTTTGTGAAACTGTTGGTGCAAAGCTAAAACCCGGGTACGGAAAACACGGCACTGCACATTATGAGGCTGGCACTCGGAAAAAATTCAAAAAATATGTATCGTGGTGTAAGCCTGACTTCAATTGTATTTCTGTCATTTGCTTCGATTGTCTTTCGCCGTATCAGCGCTTCGCGTGAGTCACAAACTAGAGAAAGACAAACAGGACTCCGATTATTACAAATGCCAATTACTTTAACATTGAAATAAATATTGTTATCCTACAATATCTGTCTTTATAGACGTCAAAAGTGTAGGTCACTCAATGGATCGTAATGCTCTGTTGAACAAAGTTATTCTCAAAAAATGTTTCCAATATTATACGAGCACTCTACAAAAATAATTCTGATCGTGTTAGGGCCTACGATGAATTATCGCTCATCAGCACCACTAGCAGTTGTGCCTGTCAAGGACGTCCACTGTCCAGGTTTTTGTTTAACTTTATAATGGATGTCAATTCGAAGTATACTCTTCCATACATTCAGGACGCAGGCGATGGCAATCTCCGCGGTGCTAGATTGGTTGATCTAAACTGTATATACGATATTATATTATTACTTGAAATCCGAAATTCTGCTCAGACAACTTTGAAAAGATTAGCAGTCTTCGAAACGCATTTCGGCATGAAATGTGCCCCACCTATATGTAAAATGCTAGTACAGGATCCATTTCAACCCCGCGGCTTCAAGATGCATATTTAGAAGTGGTTCATAGGTTTACATCAATAACTCAAGCAATTTGAATGACGAGAGGAATATGAGGACGGCGAAAATTAGAATACCTTCAAATAGCCTTCACCATTTCTGAGAAATCGCAAGCATCTCACGCTGCCCTCTAAGACCGTAGTTACAGCGTATCTGCGCGTGCATTTTTTTATGCGCTAATGCAGTTTTGTTCTCTATAGTTGAACAATTAGGACGCTTACAAGTATTGGACAACAACTGCTGTTTGAGATGCATGCCTCATATAGGTTACCATCAACGAATAAGCAACGCGGGAATCCGTGTGACTGATGGTAGCTCTGCTATGTTGTTCAACGACTGCGTATAAACAATGTGATTGGTGTGCACTTTCTAGCTGGCAAACTTGATGTAAAGAATTGTTACCACCACCCGCGCAATCAATGATTGTTTATCCGTAGAAGTATTCAATGATCGGTCAACAAGTGCCCGTCGTTAGACAAGGCTCCATCAATTGCACTTCCTAATTCAAGTTTTACGTACAAAATCAATTTGGTTGTCTATCAGAGCATTAGTTTCTCAGCCAGCGCCAGCTTGGCGTAAGAAGCAGGGTTGACAAGTTGTAATATAGAAGAATTTGGCAGTATAGACCCCATTCCTATTACAAGATGGCATCCACGTACACATGGTTCTTGGTTAGAAATCGTTGGCGGCCTGACCTCCTATCGTACTTAGTAACGATGTTGAAGGAACTTCTTTGTTGCGAACCTGGATTAATTGAAATTACCTGATCTGCGTTTTGACTAACGCAGCTTTCATTGTTCCAGTAATTTTCTTTTAGCAAAATATTTCGACCTACTTTACCGTAGGTCTTCATCAGTTGCATTTCACGAAAAAATGAAGCAAGTCTTAAAACACGGTATTCCCAGCCGGTCACCCATGCAAGTACTAACCGGGCCCAACGTTGCTTAACTTCGGTGATTTGTTTCATTTTTTCGTGAAATGCAACTGATGAAGACCTACGGTAAAGTAGGTCGAAATATTTTGCTAAAAGAAAATTACTGGAACAATGAAAGCTGCGTTAGTCAAAACGCAGATCAGGTAATAGTAACGATGTTGTTGCATCTTAACTTTCTTCTCGTAATTGAACACAGTTAACTGCGAGGTTGGGCCATGTCTATTAAGCGATAAATTGAAAACCGAAAGAGAGCTTTATTGTCATTCGTGTCTTACTTAAAGTTGGCTTTTAAATTGACCGTGTCGTGCAACGGTCTAGGATGCCTCGTTGTGTCGTTAATAGTAGTATTTGTATTCCTTTCTTTTTCTTATGGCTATGTGGAAATGAAGCATCGGTTTTTAAATGGTGTATTGCTGTATGTGATGATGATGACTTTTACAGATATATATATATATATATATAATATATATATATATATATGCTATTCTATTCAAAACTTATCTTCTTTCATATTACGAACTTTTCTGTATCTTTAAGACCATTCAGGTCATGATTTTGAAATGCTATGCAGTTTAGCGTACAGCTGTTTGGCTATTGAAGTAGCTTCAGTTATCGCTGTGTTCTTGTACGTGTACATTGGTTATGCGCCGTGTGTGTTCGTAGAAAGGTAACCACTGATTTACAAGTTTGGCATTATTGCAGTTAACTAAAACGCTTTTTAATGTGTCTGCGTGGCAAGTGTCCAGTTTAATCAAGTTATTTCTTTGGGTGACTGGGCTATTGGACGTACATTCAATTTGTACTTTTTTATTCGATGCATCCAACACTGATACCATCACTATGTTCAAAATGTTAATATGCAAATCAATACAGCTGATTAGGTTGACAGGACTGTTTTAGGCATCAGAACACAGATAAATGTTTAGATTTCTATCAGCACTTCATTGACAATTCGTGTATATATATATATATATATATATATATATATATATATATATATATATATATATATATATATATATATAATGTTTGTGTGTAGTCCATACTGTTTGGCGTCATTTTTGGCGTTTTGCCGTATATTACTTAAAAATGGTGTTAAACAGTAAGTCTAGTAAAAAGTAATACTGGCAACCGTAATATCAAATTTTTGCACATTATAAGAATATCATTACTAACATGAAAGAGGCTGTCGTTTTGTATTTTTTTTAACGTTTCATAGTTAGCACATTTCATCTAAAATTCAATCAGCAATTAGTTTTGATGAACAGTATGTACACATTTCAGTTAGCATATATTTATGAATACGGCTAAATTTTTCTGTTGTTTGTGTTAAAAGAATCAATTGGGCTTTTTTGTCATGCGTATATTTTTTGATAATCACAAATTAAATGACATCTTGTGACATTATGACATCGTGAAGAGCGAAGATTATAAAACAACTGAATATCATATTAATATTGTTTTAGCTTTTTTTCGTAAAAATATACAATTTGTAATGTTTCTTCGGTAAATAAACACTAATCCAGTTATCAATCTAGCTTAAAAGAGAAATGATTATTGAAGCGATGATCTAGGTGTTCCGTGCTGTTGACTCTAGAAGAGGCAATACTTTGAATGCAGAATTAACCATATTTGTCAAACTGGGCTTTGTTTCTCGCTAGATTCTCGCATATTTTCACTTTCCAAGTGTCTGATGCAGTTGTATCAGGTGCTGGATATTCTAAATAGTATTTTCTGGTCACGAGAACTCTGATACTTCTATTCTGCAGGTTCAGCTATCAAATGGAGTGTTTGTTTTTGCTGAACGAGCAGAATACATGACTGGAATTCCAATAGAGTGTCCCAGACTGATTCATAATCATCATCAAAGGCAGCAATACAAGAGAACTTGATAACCGATGCTTTACCGCCTCGTAGACTGAGAAAAATATTGCTAAAAATGACAGTGATGACCACAAGGTACTCAAGTATTGTTTTAAAATAGTTTTGTCGGAGTGCCAGCTTCATATATTCCAATGCCGCGTTTTGCGTACGCGGGTAGTAGCTTTGCACGGACAGTTTCACAAAGATCCGATTGATAACAATTTCCACTTTTGTTTTGTCTTTGATCGGGTTGAGTTTGTATTCGTCCCAATGGAAATGCGGTTCTATCACATCTTTGTTTACTGACTGCGTTTCGGAAGTAGAATCCCACATTAATCTTCAGGCCAATTAGTCTCCTTATATCCACAGCACAATACTCACAATAGCAGATTTAAGCAAATGTTGTAACCTCGTTCCAAAACCATTCTATTTATTTCTTTTTTTGACTCAACACTAGTTTTAAACATATAATTTGTCTCAGTAACTAAACTCAATATATAACTATTTGTAATTAGCAGACAAATCCTTACCTCAGCTATCTCAAATTCCCGGTATACATAATCTCATCTCGTATGCAGAATATTGTAGGGGATAGATAGTATCTAACCTTTTCTTATTTGTTATAACTGTATTGCTACTATGTCACGGTAATCAAAATTCAAAAATGATAAAACCAAAACCTTGACTGTCATATATTGTATTTTATTTAAAGCCGGGAACTCTAATGTATACAATGGTGTATGAGGTATTGCGCACATAGTAACAAATTAGTTCAAATATGGAGCAGCAAGTTACTTAGATGGAAGGAGAGGTGAATGTCATAGCGACGCTTAGGTGAAAGATTAAAGAGAGAAAGGTAGAGATAGTATGGACAACTAACGTTTTTAAAAAACTAATCGTAAGCACAATGCGAAGTTAATCAACTCTTAGAAATAATTGCATAAGAATATTTTCTCATATGACTAAAATAATTCATTATACCTATATACATATATATCTAAATATAATATCGTAACACCTTTATATATATACATATATATACATATATATATAGATATATTTGAGGAAGGACCATTGGAAATTGTTAACCATGAATAATTTCTATTCTTATTATTTATTTATTACGTTAGTCACACCTTATATCAATATATAAAATACATATGCAAATTTATCTGTATTAGGTTTTTACGAACCTAGTAACAAATTAGTTCAGTTGTGACAAAACATGTCAATATGTATAAAAACATATATATATAAATATAAAGTAACAGTGTGGAGTCAATATCCTAATCCTAAATATATATATATATATATATTTGAAGAAGGACCATTGTTAATTGTTAAACATGAATATTTTCTATTCTTACTATATATTTATTACGTTAGTCACACCTTATATCAATATATAAAATACATGTCAATATTATTAACCGCGTACGCAAGGTGTGAATAACCTAATAAATAATAATTATTAATGTATATGTATATATATATATATATATATATATATATATATATATATATATATATCAGAGTACGGCGACAAACTGGCTAGTGATGATCATGGAAGGTCGAAACGCGTCAGTGCGTTGCGTCTGGCGGTAGTTTTTTGTATGTTGTTCGACGACTGGTTAAATACAATGGGATTGGTGTTTACTTCAAGCTCGCAAACTTGATTTAAAGAATTGTTACCACCACCCGTGCAATCAATTGTTATTAAACAGTATATTAATCATAAAGCCGAATTTAAGCAGATGTGATAACCTCGTTCGAGGCAGATTTTAGATTCACTAACGGTTCAGCTAAAAAAGTAACTAGAACCCTACATCTAAATTGGCCTGGAGTATGTACATCTACAAATATGCACTTTATATATTTATATAAGGTGTGGTTCATGCTGCCTTTGGTTTATCCTTCTGTTCACAACTGAACTAATTTGTTACTAGGTTCGCAACACCTAATACATACTTGCATATATATTAGTTCTCCGCAACAAACAGTATTTAACTGTTATATATTGAATTGAATGATGTCATGCTTACCGCGAAATGTGATAACTGATATCGATCAAGGCCAGAGTGTATGGATTTACTGGAGTAACAGGTGTTCAGAAATTGTTGTATTTCTCAATTTTGATGAACTATTGCATAAATAGATGTCCATCAGGTTGGTACCATGTACCGACTCGGCAACCATAGTGTTATTACCATGTACCTTTTCGGTACCATAATGTTGGTATCGGGTACTGACACAATAGCCATAGTTTTGGTACCCTTTACAGACTCGGTATTTGCATTGTCAAAGACTTTATATGGAGTTTGCACATTCGTATACGAGATTGTACCGTCCTATTTTTCCTCATTCCTCACCAGAATATAGAGTGGTTAAAGGGCGTAATACCGCCTCCTACTGATGAGTCGCCAGTAAGCACGAAACTAATGTGCACGAGATTATACTTTAAGTTCATGTTGTCTTTGGATTATTCTTCTGGTCATATTTGAACTAATTTGGTACTAGGTGCGCAACACCTAATACACAATTGAATATATATTAGTTCTCCGCCGCAAACATTATCAAACCCATGGAGTGACTGATATAGTATATTCATCGGTAATCTTTTGCGCTTCTCTTTTAATTTGAACTCATAATTATATATCTATTATACATATATATATATATATATATATATATATATATATGGATATATATTTATATTTGTATATATCTTTGTATATATATATATATATTGATATTTACTATTTTTTATAATGTGTGGATATTTGTTTAAGGTGTTCATTCACTTTATATATATATATATATATTTGTATGTTTATATATACATATATGTGTATAATTATATATTGGTATACTTAGGTGCATCCATGCTTTTAGTTATTCTATGCATTTTATGTTGGTTACCATATGCTTCGCTATGACTTTTTCTCTCTCTCTCTCTGTCTTTTTCTCCTTCTCTTTGGGTAACTATCATTCGCAGCCTATAGACATCATTTGTGTCAACAAAGGCGTTTGTCGATTTCTCTGTTCCAATTTTAATCACCGTGACATTGCAAGTGTATCGTTATACCACAAATTGTTTGATACTTTCTCATCCCCGCCCATTAACTTTCTGAACACTTGATGAGAGTACGAAAACCGGGAATTTGATATTGCTGCAATTGAACTTCGATAATGGATTGAGTCTGTCATTTGCTGGATTTTAGTTACTAAAGCTTTTTTCGGATCCTAACCGTTAGTGAGTATAAAAATAAAATATAAAAAGATCAGTCTCGAACGAGATTACTACATATGCTTAAATCTGGTCTTCTGCTTAAGATACTGTGTGCTATTAGATTTCTGAAGATGGTACTAGAAATGAAGTACCAAAACGTAAAAGAAACCAAGAGCTAATCGAACTTCATTTCCAGTGGATATTACGAATGGCGTGAAAACCTTCGGATTTATCGGACGAATGAGTACTCAGCCACCATGAAGCCGAATTCAGCGCGTACATGCAAATGTGATCCAATAAAATCATTGCGGAACTGAAAGTGCTATTCGACAACCGACGAAAGAAATCGTGGATACGTTAAAGATGACGATAGCACTGCGCAACCACGTATCTCATTTCCAGTGGTTAATATGAAAAATGTTGAAGCCTTCGGAAGAAAGGGATGAATCCGCACCCAGCCAAACAAAGATAATCGATGCGTACTTGGAAATGGAATCAACAGGATCTTTGCGAGACTGTGAATTGTCGTATTTCGGTCCTCTTGATCTTTTTTATAGTATTCCGGATCATCTGAATGCGAAAATCAAACTACAATAATATATAGTCAAAGAAAGCTCAGATGAAGCTGGCATCCGTATCAGTCTCACGAACAATATACCTAGCTCGAAACAAAGTTGTACAATTTTTGTATTATCACAATCCGAACATTCAAACAGCCGTTCAATTGAGCTAATTACTTGAATTAAGTTTGTCGACTAGCGAGAAACACAAATTCCAAGCTATAAGTAAGCGCACAATATAGGAAACCACTATCAGTCACATGTACTAAAACGCTTTGAGCTTCTTTGATCATCTGCGTAGCCCAACGGGAAACTGACTAACGAAAATCATACAAATTTCTATTTTTTAAAAAGCTAAAATACCGCTTTCATTTCTGGTATTTTTTCATATTTTGTTCTTTTCTTGAATGTCGGCTGCACTATACCTATGCAATCACGATCCTCGCCTTTAGCAATTTTGTGACATTATGTTAGGTTATTGCATTAAACAATCGTTAAAAGGCTCAGTGATATGACAAAACTTATTTAAATCCATATTATGGACTTGAGATAAACACCAATACCATTTTTACATGTCACACAACATAGGAAAACCGTCGTCAGTTACACGAACTGATTGGATTCAAACCTCGTTACTCCGCATTAAACGGCTTACTTGCGTTATTCAGGTCTTTTTCTAGCTCAAATTATAGCAAAGGAAGGTAAAAATGCGTCAGTATTTGCAATTAATGGCCGTTTTGATTCTTTGCGCCTGATTAATAAGCGGAATTAGTATTTGTCGTAAATGCGCTCGGTCGGTTAAAACAAATAGTCGACAGAATAAATCGAACGTTGGTTGTGCGGTCTGTGATAACAATTACATGTAATCAAGATTTTGATTTTGATATAAACTTCTGGCTAATTATGTGCATACATTTTTCAGTATAAACTAAGAATGGTATAATGTAGAAATGGCAATTCATCCAGTAAACAGATTTCGTCCCTATTTGGAATTCATCACGTACTGTCCATGTGTTGTCGTAGACAGGGTTCGAATTTGGGCAACAGATGCCGAAGCAGATATGCCCAGATTCGAGCCCTATCCTCGGCAAATTCTGGCCAGTACCTGATGAGTTACCAATAGAGAAGAGATCAGTAGACTGGATGAATTGCCTTTTCGACACTATACAATGCTTAGTTTATACTGACAAATATAGGTATATAATGAGTCAGGTGTTTATATCAAGATCAAAACCTTTATTAAAAGTAACGATCAACAGAATTTACTGAAACTTTATGACATTTGATGGATGGTAATTAAGTACCAAGTTTAATCGTTGTGCCGCAGGTATGTTTATGGCCTGCAGGAAGTTCCCATGTATACCAGCCACAGGTACACTGCTATTGTTTTATTTTTGCTAAAGCGTAATTATTGCCTCTATTAATGCATTTCCGGTTAACCAATTAGCAGATTTCAAAATATAACACTCGTCACGAAAATCACTAGTTGTCTCCTACACGGTAAGATCCAGTTGAGCTTTTGTCTGTAAAGCTGAATCAACTGTTTCGCTTATAGACTTTAACAATAATTGATTGCGCGGGTGGTGGTATCAATTCTTTAAGTCAAATTTGCGAGCTTGAAGTAAACACCAATCCCATTGTATTTAACCAGTCGTCGAACTGGCTGGCGGTAGTTTTGTTATGTTGTTCGACGACTGATTAAATACAACGGGATTGGTGTTTACTTCAAGCTCGCAAACTTGATATCAAGAATCGCTAATAGACTGTTTTCCGCTTTTTTGCCCACAGTTTCAACGTCATCTACTGTCTTGTGCGTTTGTGTGTGTGTGTGTGCGCTTGTAGTGGGGCTAAGTGCAGTAAGGAAAAGACTACACTTGCGCGTAGCTCAATAACTGTCCATAAAACACTCAATCCTAGTCTGGACATGGTTTTCATAGCCACTTATTGTTTGACGCGCAAGCGTGCACATGCACGTTCTTCACTACGCCTGGACTACACACAAACACGCACACACCCAAGTCATATTGACTGACATGAAACTGTAGAAAGCATGATCGCACCGCACAGCACCGTACTCAAACGTACAGCGAGCTATTTGAACTGTAAAAATCTTTAGGACTCTAGTCGCCAGCAGGATCTAGTTAATTAGCCTGATTAGAGCAACAGATTGCGGAGCAGATATGCCCAGGTTGGAGCCCTGACCGCGGCAAATTCTGTTCAGTTCGTGAACAGTTCCTAATAAGAATGTAACTGGTCTACTGGATAAGTTGCCTTTTCTACATGTTACGAAGCTAAGTCTATACATACAAAGGTATGTATATAATGAGTCTGTTATTTATATCAACATCGCAACCTTGATATAAATAATTCCGCTTTATTGGCATAAGCTCTTTTTAAATCCACCGTGCGGGAAGCCAATACTTCTATTAACCTATATAGATATAGCTGTTTTTCTAGCCTGTCTTGACGGATGCATAAGCGATATTGTTGGGTTAAGTTCTTTTCAAAGTAATTTTAGCGTTTTTTCAAATGTCACGCGATTATCTCTTCGAATTTGCGCCTAAATTTATATGTCGATTCAGCATCGTGTTAATAATAAATGCATCTTGGTGTTCAGCTGAAATCTACCTGAAGCATCTGTTCACAATTCTGTCCAGACGGTAGTAGACGTAGTCGGTCATCACTTATGTCTCACTTTATTGCCAATAGCATTATCCTTACTGTCAATTTTGACATTATTAAGACTGCCATCAGCCCGCCTAGTATCCAGTGGTATCGATGGTCTGGACAGATAAATTAGAACCTTTACTTCACCTTTTGTATATTGAAATTCAAGAGCAACTTCCGGTATTCAGCGTAAGATTTCTTCTACTGGGTAATTATACCGTCGGAAACCTCATAATGTTTGGAACGACCGATCTAACTACACTTGAATCCGTAATTATTTTTATTTGTGAACGATCTTTGTAATCAGTTTTTGTAAAGAATATGCTTCGTACACTTATTTATGAGTGTGGTATTCAATATTCATCATCATCATCATCATCATCTACACAATTATTGCTATCATATTTTTCAATCACTTTATCATCATCATCATCATCATTATCATCATCATCATCATCATTATCATCATCATCATCATCCCAAAGTGATCGTCCTTATCATCTCGCGTACAAATATCTCTATAGAAAAAACATTTTCATCATTTTCCGTTTTATTCGTCAGAACGGCTGTCGTTTTGTCATTATGACAATAATTATCATCACTTTCATTGGATGTCCGTTAATCATTAACAACCAATGCATTTTTTGCAAATATTGTGCACATTTTGTCATTTTTTGGCAATATCGACAGCATTGTTTTTATGATCATCATTATTCTCATTCCCGCAAGTCTTACAGACAATGGAGATATATTTCTATCTCATTTTTTGCATACAATTTATGCATAAAAATATATATACATATATAAATATATATATATATATATATATATATATATATATATATAAATTCTTATTGTGCGTACATACTCGGTTTAACAGTATGCATTAATTGGTTAAAACAATCTGAATACTTACTTTTAAGCCATATGAATGGATAACTAGATATATATGTACATATATATATATATATATATATATATATATATATTGGAAAACAAAACAAGATATATATATATTATATATATATATATATATATATATACATACATATATCACTGCCAGTTATACACCGCCCGACATTCTTTCTGCCGTCGTCTAACAACTAAACTGCACTTTCCTGCTACTGCGTTCCGTTTTCAGTTCAAGATTTTTCCTCGTCAATTTTGACTGTTTTTTTCCACCCAAAGCCTTGTACCTTGTCAGTCTACTTGACGGCTTGCGTGTTGTATGGTTTAAACGTGAATTAGTTGCCTGGCTTAGTCAATTGTGTTTTGTAGGCTTTTTCTGCAGCATCTGCAATAACAATGTTGTTTTATATACACTTGTTATTAGAGCATCAATATGGATCAAAAATTGTATAGACGGTTATTGATGAAAATTTAAGAAACTGTGCGCACTGGTACATTGTGATTTTTTTTAGTTTTCGCAAACACTGAAGTGAATCTACACTTGTGTCAATCGACCTGTATGAATTCAGTTCACACAATATGTCAGAGCTACAAATTAGGCTTTGCTGTGCAAAAGAATCTAACAATTTTGCGTTCGCTATAACAAAGCTAAAGACAATCATTACTTTCAAATATGCCTTAAAGAATGGTATATTTTTCTGGAATTTGTTGCTTATATTCAGGCATCGTATCAATTATTTTTTTTGCATTTTAATTTCTGAAACTTTATGTATTTTTATATATCTATTTATATCAACGTGATACCAATTTAGACTTTTTTTATAAATGCTAGACTTTGATTAATACATGTTCAATTATCGATTAATTATGAAATAATTTCTGGAGTATTGTAAAATTCTAATGGTTGCTAATAGTTTTTGGCTCGTAGCCATAGAAATTTCCGGGCCGACGCTCGGCTGACTGTTGATAGTCATATCGATTAAAGTACCATGATCCTTTCCGGTTATACTTGGAGGTAATCATTGTCCCGTTTCACGAGGAGCATCGGGTCTCGCCTTGCTATGCAGTAACACTTAGTTACATATGACTGATGAAGGAATGCAAGGAAGCGTGCCAGACGCGGTAGACAAATTTTGGTTGCTGAAGGAAACTGGACACTGGTACTCAAGCAGATAACGTGAACATAGGTTAGATCCGCTGTTTAGCGTAAAACGTCTCAGAAAGTTAACAGTCAGCGAAAGAATAACCCCCTGAAATTTATCTTTTTGGTCTTTGGCTAGAACACTTCAAAAGACAATTGTCTTGGTCTTGAAGGAACTTCTTTGTTGCGAACCTTTATTAATTGAAATTACCTGATCTGCGTTTTGACTAACGCAGCTTTCATTGTTCCAGTAATTTTTTTTTGTAAAATATTTCGACCAATTTTACCGTAGGTCTTCATAAGTTGCTTGCTTCATTTTTTTCGTGAAATGCAACTGATGAAGACCTATGGTAAAGTAGGTCGAAATATTTTGCTAAAAGAAAATTACTGGAACAATGAAAGCTGCGTTAGTCAAAATGCAGATCAGGTAATTGTCTTGGTCGCCTGCATCGGTCCCGATCTCCGAAATTATGCCCACAAAAGCAATGTTAAACTCTAATCTCGAACTACCGTCAGAGTTAGAGATACTAACGGCAATCTTCGTTCTTGAGTTTGAAAAAGCCTAAGGTCCCGAAGATCCGCTAAATACGTTATCTAAAGGTTATAGCGACATAAGTTTTATCCTGTTGGCTTATCGCCTGTGTGCTTTATTGTACATGCAGATCGTGTCGGCTTCTTTGGTTGAGTAGGCATTCATTCGTCTATTTTTAAAAAAAAGCAAACACGAGTAGTGCGTAAACATTCGTGGTATATGCTTATATCCAATTGCTTCTAGATTATTCAATTCGATTAGTTTCAATTGTCTTTGCGCTTCTTGCTAATTTGGCCTTCTGTATATATGTTCAATGCGGTGTGATCCTTGCTTGTCAATTTGCCGTCATACTCCGATGATGATTATGGAATCTCAAAACGCGTCAGTACGTTTGACTGGCGGTAGTTTTGCTATGTTGTTAAACACAATACGTCAAGTTCGAAAACTTTATTTAAATTGTTTTACCGAAATCCGCGTAATCACTGATTGATAACCTTTGTTTATATATATATATATATATATATATATATATATATATATATGTGTGTATTGCGTGTGTGTGTGTATCAGATGCTGCAAAAGTTAATTTAGTGACTGCGAGAAATTATGCAGTAATTTAGTCAAGTACAATGTATGCGAGACTACTAGAGTGAGAGACGTGTATAATTTTGCCTTTGCCGCGAAGGCGGTTTGATCCTCGCTTAATCAGTTGCCGTCGTACTCTGCTGATGATCATCGTAGGTCGAAACGCGTCAGTGCGTTGCGACTGGCGGTGGCTTTGTTATGTTGTTCGACGACTGGTTAAACACAATGGGATTGGTTTTTTTACTTCACGCTCGTCAACTTGATGTAACTAATCATTCTCAAGACCTTCGTAATCATTGATTGGTTAATTGTCTTTGCGCTTTACGTGAACCATATATCATGGAAAAAACATGCTGGATTCCGTTCAGGTCGATGGTCTTTATTCTGCAAGCAATTACTTAAACAGTGACTTTTAGTTCACCGCCCAACTATAGCCCTCAGTAGACAAGTTTGCATATCTTGGTAGCTAAATCAATAACTCAAAAATATGTAGGCCGAGGTAAGTGTACGAATCGTATCCCCAGAGCAGCCTATTCTGAACTTCGCCATTTATTGAGAAACAAGTATAGGTCAACTTTTTCTTTAAGAGTTTTTGTAAAATTTTCTTGCACGCTCAATTTCGTTATCCACTAATGTGACTTGAGCATTTACAATTTAAGATAAGAGACGCGTACGAGCATTCTACCAACGTTGCCCGATCAGCGTATTCCATTAAGGTTATTAAATATGAATTATAATTTTTGCCATCCATAGACTTATTTTTGCACTTGTCAGTAATTTCTCCTCATTAGACCTGCGAAGAGGTTCCATCAATTGCGATGGCTGTGTCACGTCTTTCGGATTGCTCAGTGAAACACCATTCTTTCAGTAGGCACCAACTTAATGTTAGAAACAAGGCGGGCAAGTATTGGCATGCCTAAAACCGGTGAAGTCACATAAAATCAAGATTATAAGTAGAGACAGTACGTGTGCCAGGATGGGATCCACGTTCTTATCGTAGTTTCTGTTCGGAAATCCTGCGCGATATGGCAGCAAATCGTGGTGATTGGTGATCCAGTTGAAGATTTGCAGAATTATTCACTTCGTAACTGTTCTGTCTTAGACTGACAGAATTAACTGCCAGGTTTGGTCCTGATTTCTAAGCGGTAGAGTGAAAATCTCTAATTTGTCTTGTCGATATTGCCTAGTCATGAAGCCGACTTGGCCTATGGTGTCTACTTTATGTGTAGTTTGTATGTAGGGATCTCAGTCTAGGCTAGACGAATCCCCTTCCTAAATCATTATTATTTTCTTTCTTTCAATGTTTTCCCTTAATTCTTTCCTTTTCCTCGTGGTTATAAGGAAGAAAAGCATCCGTTTCTAAGCCTTGTTTTTGTTGATTATTGTGATGATGGTTATGTTGAGGAGAGGAGGTTGAACTAGTGTTTTATAGGTCTTTATACTCATCATCTGTGCTGTGACGGCCTTGTTGGAACCTTTATTTTTCTTTTAGACATGCCATCATTTATCTTTATATTTGCGTCTCATTCACCATTTTTTTATTGCTGATTCTTGTTACAAAACATTCCATTAGACGGAGACAACATCCTTTGAGGCAGTACCTGTTGCTTCTTCTGCTCAGATTCAACGAAATATACAAGCAGGTCTCTCTACCCGTGCTGTGCCTGATGGAAACGTAAAAAATTCCTCAATCCATGCTACTTTCAGCTATATTGGTAAACAACCGCTCAACGAACTAACTGTCACCAAACAGTCTCAAACGGCTATGCTTCGTGCGCCACAGACGATAGTTTGTTCTAGCTCATTATCGTCAACCACCGTTATCACGTCAGCACCGAACCTACTTCAGGTTAATAACAAATTGGCAGTCAACCTTGAAAACTATCGCTGGAATCGAGAAGACCAGCTAGGCTCAACCAAGGTGGCTGACGACCAATTGTCGAAGAAAGGTGAAAGTAAGGGAGCTTTAGTTGTTGCCCACCTCTTCCAGCGACCTTGGGCCGGCAGACTATTATCCGCTGCACAGATCACCAGACAGCACATGAATGCTGATGACGATGCTCAGGCAAGTGATTCAATTTAATTTAGAGCATGATTGAGATCAAATTTAGTCTTTTCTATATAACTCGCTTCCGACTCGGCAACCAGTGTTAGTACCAAGTACCTTTTCGGTACAATAATGTTGGTATCGGTTACTATCACAATAGCCATAGTGTTAGCATCCTTTACAGACTCGGTATATATATATTATATAGTGTGAGTTAGCATTGAAGTCGCATTGTCGTTGACTTTAGATTATGTTAGCTTCACTATTACAGGTTTACACATTCGTCTAGGAGATTGTACCGTCCTATTATTCCACATTCTTCTACCAAATATATAGTGGTTAAAGGGCGTAATACCGGCTCCTACTGATGAGTCGCCAGTAAGCACGAAACGAATGTGCATGAGATTATACTTTCCGTTCATGCTTCCTTTGGTTTATCCTTCTGGTCACAACTGAGCTAATTTGTTACTAGGTTCGCAACACCTAATACATACTTGCATATATACATTAGTTCTCCGCAACAAACAGTATTTAACTCGTTTCTTGTTCTTTATGAATGAAATTTGGCTACTCAATTCAATAATATACTCCAGTTGATGAAGGAGCTTAAAGCGATGTTGATGTTTTATCCTCAATCGCTCCTATCGCTGTAGAAGAAATTAAATCGCTTTCTTCGTATGAATGCAGTGTCTTACAAATCTCTTAATTGTTCATCGCTTTAGATTTGAGGAACCTTCTCATTCGATCCGCCACACCTTCTGAACAGTACAGATATTTAAACACGCCTTAGCTGATGCATGCTCAGTTGGTGTTTTATTTCAACATTATAAAGTAGCTTCCATTTGTATCGTTTACTTGAAATCTTTCTTGTCTATCTCTGTGGGCAATATTTAACATGTCGCTCGTATGTAAGCCGAACTTCCATGGAAACAAGACTTGTCTAGTGATAATTGATTATACTTTTTCGATATTGCAGCCTATGTATAGAAAATTCTACTATAGTAGTGCAGCTAGATAAAGTTGACTACCTGGTTTATTATCATCATCATCATCATCATCATCATCATCATCAGGTTTATGCCTTTATTTATTTTGCTATATTTTAGTTGTGAATATATATATATATATATATATATATATATATATAAGAACAAAAGAACGTGTACCCATGGTCTTACATTTTAGAAAATGGTGAAAATAGAAACGATCAATATGTATATATATATATATATATATATATATATATATATATATATATATATATATATATATATATATATATTCTTTTGAAATGCGAGCTTTAATAAAATTCATTGTACCCTTCTTATGTGCAAAAACAAAAAGAAATTTTATCAGATATAAGAAAAGAAAACAGTCTACCTAAACATCCCATTTAAGGGGGATGCAGTTTCCTGAATGGCACAAAAGAAAGTTGAAGCAGCATTGACACGCACATTTAATGCAGCCAAACTACGAGTGTTATTTAGGGTAACACACTTGCCCTTACCAGCAATCAAAGAGAAACAGCCGTTAATGTCGATATCAAATATTATTTACCAATATACATGCGCAGGTTGTCGATCAACTTACGTAGGCCGATCGACCAGACGGTTAATTACTTGAATGAGAGAACATTGCAACTTGAACGCCTGTTTTAAATCAAATGGTGAATACACGTCTGCCATTGGGCAACACATCATCGAAACAACGCACGTATGTTCTCCAGACGTAGCATTCAAAGTAATTACTAAATGCAGAAACAAAAGGGAGCTAGCCACATACGAAGCCTTATGGATAAACAAATTGCAGCCGGATTTATGTAAGCAGAAGAAGCACGTACAAGCATTGAGTTTGAACTGGATGTGACGCACGCAATTTGATTGGTTTCTATTTTTCACACTCGCTTTGTTCACGTATTTCTATCTTGTTTTGCTTTCCAATTTATATATAAAGATATGTTCATGAGTAGATATTTGAGAAGACCATGCGAAAGAAAATTTTCTTATATCTGATAAAATTTCTTTTTGTTTTTGCACATAAAAAGGGTACAATGAATATATATATATATATATATATATATATATATATATATATATATATATATATATATATAAGTTTATATGCTTTCTTGTTTATTGATACTAGAGCGCAGAGATGGCTATTGACGTTATAAACCATCAAGTTATATTTTCTGTTTCATACTTTATACCACCCACGCTGTAACCGTTATAAGCCGTTTGGCTATGTTTTCATATTCCAACTTTATTTTATATTCATACATTTAGTGTAACTTGGTTTAATTAAATCATTGATTATTTAGGCCAAAATATATTTTATGTACCATGTATGAAGAGATCGTTCCATTTAAGAAGTTAATTTTTGAATTTGGCCACTGTAAGCAGACATGGCTTTCTGTGAGGCTACAAAGTTTATTGAGAATTATTGTCTAACAATGCCAACAAGGTTTGTATACTTTTCCTCAAATCCCATTATTGAAACCGTTACCTGTTTGTTCTGGCTTCTGTATGAGAATTAGGGGCAGTTGGTTTTGCCGGATTTGGTTAGCTTTATTAACGGTAGTAGGGAAGGAGCCTACGGTATTAAAGTCAGACGACTGGGACGAGTGGGCTGTAGGGTGATGGGGCAACATCGTGATTTAGCGAGCGTTGGCTGGTACAATGAGAGTTCATCTGAGATTCCCGTGGAGAAGTCCTGTTCGACAGCATGCAATTGTTTCATTGAAGTCATTGTTATTTACTTTGTTGAAGGCTTTGTTTTCCATACACATTGTTGTCGAATTGGAGTCTTAAAGTTAATTACTCCGTCTTCATTGAGTTTATATCGCACAAGTGGTCATTGGCGTCGTTACATTTTCTGCTGAACAACTGAGCTAATTTATATTTTCGTGCTATATTTTATGCCAGCCTCACTGAAACTGTTACAAACCGTTTAATTATGTTCACATTTTTTAAAACTTTAGTTTATATTTATATATTGTGTTCCTTCTGCGATTATTTGTGTCACTCAGATGGCCAGAATGGCGTAAAGAATGAGTTGTGTAGAGATTATTTAGTTGTGCTTTTTTAGATTTGAACTTTCATATTGTGAGCAAAAATATATTTTGTCTTCTTCATGCTAACTGATCTTGCTACTTAACAAATTAGTTACTAGATTCAGCCGTAGTTGCAGACATGGTTTTATATGAGCATGTGATGTTTATTAAGAATTATTGTCTGAAATAGTTATACGTCAAGGTTATATAAGCCGCGCCAGTGTTTTATAACTTCCTCTTTAAATCCTACTATTAAAGCCGTTTCTTGAATGAAGATTTTTTTCGCGAACCTGGATTAATTGAAATTACCCCATCTGCGTTTCGACTAACGCAGCTTTCATTGTTCCAGTGGTTTCCTTTAACCGAGACATTTCGGCTAAACTTATCGATAGCCTTCATCAGTCGCAATATACCTCACAAGTTTAACAAATGAAACTAATTAAAGCCGTTGTGTGTTTGTCTCGTCTTCTTCATGGTAACCGAGGTCGTTTTGTTCGGATTTGATTGACTGTGTCAATGACAGTAGGGAGCAAGCCTATAATATTAAAGTCAGATTATAGAGGACGAGTCTGCTATATAGTGTTGGAGCAACATGTTGTGTTTCAACCTACGTTGATCATTAAACCTACTCTTGATGATATGGTGACTATTTTAAATTTGATTTAATTTGGAAAGCATCCTTCGGAAGTGCAGATTCATTGGATGTTAGGTTTATTTTTCTGCTTGCATTGAGGCCTCTTCGCGTTGTCATAAATAGTCTCAAACTCGGAAAGAGCCGGACACGCGTTGACATCGTTTGCCCCCGGGTTAATCTAGATGAAACGAAGATTCTTAACAATTGCATTAACTTCTTTCCGCTAACCGTATAAATCAGTCCCAATTGAATGGAGAAAGGCCATCGCAGTGCTCATCTGTAAGAATGACTGTACCGCTGTTTCGACTAGCTCGCTGTGTTATGGTTGTTTTTGGGGAACTTCATTATGTTTCTTACATCATTCTGTGAATAGTTTAAACAATCATGTATTTTGCGGGTGGTGGTAATAATTCTTTAAATCAAGTCTGCGAGCTTGAAGTAAACACCAATCCCATTTTATTTAACCAATCGTTGAACTACCGTCAGTCACACGTACACGTTTCGACCTTCCATGATTATCATTAGAGTACGACAGCAACCTGAATAGCTGTCGAACTCTGACGATGATCATGGAGGGTCGTAACAAGTCAGTACGTGGTGTTTACTTCAAGCTCGCAAACTTGATTTAAAGAACTGTAAATTGTTTATTATAATCAAGGTTGCGAACTTGATGTAAACACCTGACCCATTAAGTACATAATTGCCTTTTCTACACTATACAATGTTTAGTGTATACTGACAAATGTATGTACTTAATGGGTCAGGTTTTTATATGAAGATCACAACCTTGATTATAAAAATTGTTATCACCACCCGCGCAACCAATATTAGTTTAATTATATAAATTTTCATTTCAATACCACTTCCCCATGTGGTTGTTATTTCTGTTCAGCTATGACAAGTTGAAGATGGTTAGTTGGAACTTTGGGTCTAGGTGGATGCCATATGAGGTCCACCTGAAGTTAAACAGACTAAGCGAGTCACATTGTTTAGTAGATGACTGAAAATTGTGTGAACTGTTTGCTTGGTTAAATTTTGATACTCTATTTCGAATGCCTTCTTCAAATGCGCGCTCATTTCGACCAAAAATGACCAAAAGCTCTGGACATATAAAAATTCTTTTATAAGTCTTCCAAATAAATAAATAAGATTTTAGCATAATTTTCGAGAAGAAATTTTCAAATAGAATTCAGAGTTACCTGTAGTAAAACCACTTTAGCTGAAACCAGTTTGAAAGTATAAATTCACAAACTATTAAACAGAAACTTAGGATAATGTAATACTAGTAAACAATACAAAAAAGATACCTTGAAATAAAATTTTGCTTTGACTTATTGTGAATCACAAATTAACAAACAAAACCAGGTGTAATGACGAAGGAAATAAAGAAACTGAGCAAACGTAAAGGAAATAATATGATTTTTTAAATAATTTAAAGAAATACACCTATTAAATAAAACAAAATTACGTGTTATTATGTAAGAGCATCAGTCGAATTACTATTAAACGCATAGAAAATATTACAGTAGGAACACCTGTTGGAAAATCAATCACTTAATAGTGTAATTAAAAAAATATTTAAAACATATAAGACAATGATTCTGAGTAGATAGAATAGCAAAATTATACTTCTGGCACAATTTTGGTCGAAACAGGTAAAGATGTGTGTACATATTTGAATCAACAAGCCGACAGACATTTATGATACAAATTCACGTGCTATTAAAAATATTACGGCGTTTGTTAATCGTTTCTTCGAATACAATTTTGGTACAGCGTTTCCTGTCATTTTTCATTGTTATTTGAAGTATTGGAACTAAGGATGTTTCAACCGACGTCAGTCTTATTTCAAACGATGTACTATATATATATATATATATATATATATATATATATATATTAGTATAGACTAAGCATTTGATAAGATTGCATTAGCACTTTATTGATAGACCAATTAATGAAGGTGGCCGATAACGTCAGCTGAAATATCTTGAAGAAACAGAACAACTGGAATCAAAACTGCGTCAGTCATAACGCAGATAAGGTAATTTCAATTAGTCCAGTTTCGCAATTTTCTAATTCTTTTAAGTACACCTGTGAACGGCTAATGAGTGAAGGTAACTGTGAGAACCCATTAATCAAGTAACGCTACAAGTTTTTCAAATGGAAATGTAGAGGAATCACGATTTTATCGGCTTACTAGTGCTATCAATTGTGCCGCAATAGTAGATTGCTGTTAATAATAGAATAATTATCTACAATTTGTTTTTACATTATTAAGTATGGGTTCGAATATTTTTCATCTGCGATTGCATGCATTATATTATTTCTATGCAGTCGAGAAAATCGCTTGCTTTAACGTAGAAGTATGCATATACAGTCACCCTAGTTTGTATTTTATCCGTCTGCCGATAAATATTATCTCTTGAAATGCGAGCTTTAATATAATTCATTGTACCCTTCCTGTTTCTTATATCTGATAAAATTTCTTTTTGTTTTTGCACACAGTAAGGGTACAATGAATATTATATCTGTTCTGCTTTCAAAATGGGGTCATATTTAAGTGCATTTTTATGTTATCTTTTAACTTAAGCTATCTAATTAGTTTTTCTCAATAATATACTAGTGCAATCCCGACAAAAAATTTAATTCTTTAAATCAAGTTTGCGAGCTTAAGATAAAAACCAATCCCTTTATATCTAGCTAGTCCACAGGAATGTAGCTCAGTGTTATAATTCGCCTGCGCAAGGACACGAGTTCAATTCCTGACGAATCCGTATTTGGACAAGTTAGATACAAAGGAATTGGTGTTTATTTCAAGCTCGCAAACTTGATTTAAAGAATTTTTTCACCTGCATAATCATTGATTGTTTAATTGTGTTACTTATATACACATTTGAATACAAGCGAACAAATTATTATAACGGGAGTTGAGTCATCGGACAATCCCCCCCGGACGCTATCATTAAGTATAGCGGATTCATATGCGGCTGATTGGTCAAGGAAAACCACAATAGTTGTCGTGTATGTGTGTGTGTGTATGTGTGCATGTATTTGATCCACGCATCAAATTCCCAGTTGAAACCCTGCTGAGTGGTCTTAATTTGCTGCTATGTTTTCGCGAATTCTTCTGAGAATTATTATAGTGACCACTTTTCATGTATCACAGAACAAACTGATACCGCGATAGCTAACGGGAATGCTAGTGTCACATTTTGTGAATGGGCACGGCAACGGTATTCTTTCATTATTTTTTAGATGGATTCCTTCGTAATTGTAGTAATGAGTTTGTTTAGATCATTCTGAACCAATATTCTATCTAAAATAGAACATTCAGAAGGAAAACTATCGATTCTGGGGGCTTCGCGATCCCTCGTGAGACTGCAAGTCAGTCTTTTCATTTAACTTTCTTTATCTTCGGTGGCCATCGCGTAACAACTTGCAGATGTCACTTAATCGCTAACGACGCCGTTCTCAATGTGGTAGATTGAGGAGTTGAGCTTCAGAGAATAACCACGACTTCTACGTCGGGTCTAAAGTTGAGACACTTCGACGCTGTTTCAAACTCATTGGCATCATCAAGCTAATGGTTTTTCTTGTCTGCTGTGTGACTGACAGCAAACCGATGCAGATATCGTGTTCTAAACAACTCTGTTGTTATTTGGGATAGCCATCAGGTTCCCAAGTTTTCTAAGGCTTTCCCTTAAAAGCGCTTCAGATGCTATTCCGTACGCTAACAGTTGTAGTTACAGGTTACTCAGCAGAATCCAGAAAATCCCTGAAAGTTTTCTACACAATTATACAAACATTGGCTGTGCGGGAGTTGATGACAATTTTTTAGATCATTTTTGCGATCTCCATATAGAAACCAGTCCCATTTTATACGTACATTTGTCAGGTTCAACTAAGCATTGTGTAATGTAGAAAAGGCCATTCATCCTGTTGACCGGTTTCGTCCTTATTTGGAACTCTTCACTTACTGTCCAGAATTTGTCGCGGACAGGACTGGACCCTGGGCACATCTGCTTCCGAGTCTGTTGCACTAACCATTGAGCTGCCCTGCCGCTCACCTGTCGATTTGAGTACGACAACATGTAACAATCTCATGACCTTGTGTCACGTCGTTACACTTTGCGGCATGACGCCGTTGTGGTGCTGAGAAGTTGACTTCATCAAAACAAGATTAAGGTTAAGATGAAGATTGAAAAGCCTGATGCCGTTACCACAACAAAAATTCAGCAATGGTTCATCTTTAAGTTCCGTTTCTCGTGAAGTCTTGATATAGTTCGGTTTTGAAATCGCCGGAAATCACTATGACTTCGGAACACCGCTTAAAGCCAAAGGCAGAATTTGACAGCATTTCAACGAAATTATTTGCATTTGGCAGAATGAATGAGAATTGGTGCGCGCACATTTACGACTTTGTGAACCAGGTTGCCTAAAATATTCGTAATGAGAATAGGGCTTGGTTTCATACAAGCCAAGTAATTGGAGCGGTTGATGGCCAAGCCCTGTTCCGCTTGTTCTTATTACACTGATGCATAATACGAAACTAAACATGATAAAGTTACTGGTTTACTCTTAGACTTTTTAAACTTTGAGTCCTGATAATATCGGTTAGCATTATTCAGTTCGCTCAAAAGCCAGGAGTGTGATTTTTTGTTGTCATTCAGAATATTTTTTGTGCTGAGCATTGACAAATATGTTCAACCAAGTATTGTGCCATAATACCTTATATATATATATATATATATATATATATATATATATATATATATATATAAACGTTGACCACTTTCAATTAAAACAATTTTTTATTGTTACTGTGATAGGATTGCAGATCTGCCTGAATTATTTTCAGTTATATTTAGTCGGTCGGCTGTCACACTTCAACCTTTACGTGACGTGTATCTGTCCTTTTTGCTACTATAACCTTTTTCTAGTACAGGCGTAGATGCACTAAGAAAGATTGTTGATTGTAGATAGTATTGCAGAGTATAGCCTGAACTAATTAATCGCCATACCATCAAAATCCATCTACCCAGCTCTCTGGAATAATTTACTAAACTGATTTTATTTATCTTTTCACAATGTTTCAATTTTGTTATATTTGTGGTAGAAAATTATTGTTCCAAATAATATAAAGCTAGGTGGTATTTTGATTCGTTTTAATTAATTAATTTATGAGCCGCGTTTTAACGCATTGTGGACTTGTTCGTAAGTTTTAGATACTTATTTTACTAGCTGCACAGCAGTTTTTGCTCTTCAGGTAGAAAAATCTCATGATTAAATGTGTGTTACTATATACTATGCAGCGTTTCATCAAATTACAACTTTGGTATTTATGTAATGGTCAATATCTATTGGACCACCAAAAGTTTTTCCATCATCCTGTAGCCGACTCACCTTCATGTAGGCTCTTTTCTCCTACACTTGATACAATTAACACAATCCAGCTTCAATGATTGCGCGTTCCCACGAAGAAGGTAAAACAGATAAGCAACGGCCTGAATAATTGGAGTAGAGAGATAAATTATAAACATTTATATGTTGACTGCTAGAGGTGAGAGCCGCATATCTAAATTTGATTTCCATATATATATACGCAATGCGGTTTGATCCTCGCTAGTCAGTTTGCCGTTGTACTCTGATGATGATCATGGAAGGTCGAAACGCGTTAGTGCGTAGCGGCTGGCGGTAGTTTTGTGATGTTGTTCGACGACTGGTCAAATACAATGGGATTGGTGTTTACTTCAAGCTCGCAAACTTGATTTAAATAATTTTAATGTTGGTGTTCTTTGCGTAGCGCTGTCATCGTTCAATTTTATGCCGCAATTGACTGTTGCGAGCCAATTGATAACACTCGTTCGGCGGTATACACCAAAATAACCCCCCCCACACACACACAACCTATACACACATGTGTGTACTCTAATCTAAATTGACATCTATATAATAAGTATATGGCGTGTACATGTTAATATATATGCATGGATATCAGTATCTATCTATATAAGAACTCGCATATTTGATTATATCTTTATTTTAATATGCATTCTATGTGTATTGTGTGGTGCACGTATATGAATGATTCTATAAATTCATATAAGATATGGGGTTAACTCACATGATTGCTTATATGTTTATTTAGATGTGCACAATATATATGGTGTGTACATATCTATATGTATATATATATATATATTATATGGCTTGTACACAGACATATAAATAGATATGTAAATGTATATTTGACTGATATACATTGAGGAACTCACATAGTTACTTATATGATATGCATATTATATATGGTTTGTACACGTATGTAAAATGTCAAGACATATAGATAATTAATAAAAACGTGGGAAGAACGCACATGGTTGCTTATATGATTGGTATAAATATATATAAATAAATTGAAAGGCAAACCAAGATAGATACACGTAAGCATGGAGCGAGCGTGAAATAAGGGAAACAATAAATCAATTGTGTGCGTCACCTCCAGTTTAAGCTCAATGCCTGAACATGCTTCTTCTGCTTGCATAAATCCGGCTGCAATTTGTTTATCCGTAAGGCTTCTAAATAAATATAAGTAAATTAATAAATACTTATTGCTGATATAGTGTGTGCTCAAGGTGAATCGCATGAACTCACCTTGTTACTTATATGTAGTTTTCAATATACAGATATGTATACGGTTGGGTCACTTATATTTAAATGGAAAATTAAATTTATACAGGATATACAGTTTAACTAACCTCACTCTCTCCATAACCTATTGAACACAGAATGGCATTAGGTAAACCGGGGAATTTGAGGATTACTGCAATATAATTACAATGAAAAAAAATTTGTTGATCCTTCTACGCGTCGAGAAAAGTAATTTTTTAATCGAAACATCACGGATAGGCGTGTATGTAAATCCACATAATTTGCTCATACTTACTTTATTAATGTCAATATATATTAGATTACACGTTTGTGCGTAGAGGTTGTTGTGTGTATGGGGGTATGTGCAGGTAATTTCGTGTATGCATGTGAGTATAGGAGTATTGGTATGAAGACCGGATATTGGAACAGACAAAAAATACTTTAGGAAGTAAAATAAATATAAATAGATCTGTCTTGAATGAGGATATCACATTTGCCACAAGTTGTTTGTATGAATTAACCAGTCGTCGACCTTCTATGACCATCATCAGAGTACGATGGCAAACTGACTAGCGAGGATCAAACCGCATTGAATATATATGGAAATCAAATTTAGATATGCGCCTCTCACCTCTAGTAGTCAGGCATACATTGAACTTGACAGGAAATGTCGGCTGCACAATTTCTATGCAGTCACGAACATTAACTGCTTGCAGCTTTCGCCACATTTACATATATAGGCAATGCAATTTAACAATAATTGATTGCGCGGGTGGTGGTAACAATTCTTGAAATCAAGTTTGCGAGCTTGAAGTAAACACCAATCCCATTGTATTTAATCAGTCGTCGATTGATCAAATATCTTAAATTTTGCGCAGTTAGTTCGCTTACTGTCGGTACAGAGGCGAAACTATCCTCTTCAGCGAAAGCTTCAAACAGCTAATGTTCGGGACTGCATAGAAATTGTGCAGCCGACATTTCCAGTCAAGTTCAATGTATGCAAGACTGCTAGAGGTGAGAGCCGCATATCTAAATTTGATTTCCATATATATTCAATGCGGTTTGATCCTCGATGGTCAGTTTGCCGTCGTACTCTGATGATGATCAAGGAAGGTCGAAACGCGTCAGTGCGTTGCGACTGGCGATAGTTTTGTTATGTTGTTCGACGACTGGTTAAATACAATGGGATTGGTGTTTACTTCAAGCTCGCAAACTTGATTTAAAGAATTGTTACCACCACCCGCGCAAATAATTATTGTTAAATTGTATGTATGGTGTTAAACCTGAAGATCGGACTAGAAATGAAGTCCAGAAAATTTGGAAAGAATTCGGAAAATATTGTTTCACGAACAATTTCAGAAAAACTAATTGTAGACGGCTTCAGAATGACGGGACCAGCGGTAACCCTTCAATTAAGGCCAAATCCAATCTGTGCACGTGGAAATGTAGAGGAGTCAATATTTTTGCCGACCTACGATCGCTACAAATGTCCCACAACAGTCAATTGCGGAATAAAAGTGAATAGTAAACATTGTTGATTTATATAGCCGCGTCATATAATTACTATTGAAAAAGATTCCCAGTAAACGGTATGTTCAAATAAAGGCACAAAAATACAATTTGTGTATGCAGACTAAAAGTTCACATGTAAGAAACATAGCTTAATTGTCTCAACGCAACTATTTTTCTCCGTCTCTCTTTGACATTGTGGTCACTTGGGTGGCCTAGATAATCGAAGAAATAATTAAATAATAGTACACTCAATATATAAATATAGTGCTAAGCTCAAATAAGAACACCTAATTAAACAGTTCATAACGCCTATTTTGTGTTTGGTCTAAAATATTTCAAAAAATCACATTATCTCCATATTTTATTGCAAAATATATATCTAAATAATTTTTCTTACATTAATGATCACCTTGGCGGTCTAAAACCACTAAACATTAAAGCATGTACAATTATATACCCACATTCCAAAGTTCAAACACATAAACATGCTTATTATTATTATTATTATTATTATTATTATTATTATGAGAATCAGACAGTCAGTTTGCTATGTACCTGCAATACTACGCGCTAATTTAGCCAGGCAGCCGACTCTGTTTACTCTGCAGTTTAGGCATAACTTGTTGGTCTTATTTATCTGTGGTTTGCACTCTATCACCTGTTCAGAACTTTCGTTCAGTCTGACCTTTCGTCTTTGGCGTGCACGATATTCTACACGTGAACAACACAAGTGTCACATGCAGATGCAAGTACCATCACTCTAGCCGGTTTCGAGTGTACGTGTGTGACGCGTTTTGACTACTTATCCAGAAATGGCATCAAAGTTTTCGTCATGACAGAAAGTACTCAATTCGATTTTAGCCTGTCTATTTTGTACACCAATAACAGACACTGAGAATTGACTTTATGGCAATATGAGACATTAAACTGTTCATAATATACACATGTAAATATAAATAAGCACAAGTCGTTCCCAGACAGTTGGCCGCATGACTGCCGATATAAGACATCTCGATAGAACCCCTTTTGTAGAACGAAACATATATGTAGGCTTTAATAGAGGTCTTGACATAAAAACCTGACCCATTAATTACTTACATTTTGTCATTATAAACTAAGAATTGTATAGTGTAGAAAAGGCAATTCATCCAGTAGACCGGTTTCGTCCTTGTTGGGAACTCATCACGTACTGGACAGAATTTGCCGCGGACAGGGCTCGAACCTGAGCACGTCTGCTTGATGAATGCCCAATTGTACGTCAGGGTGGCTTAGTGGTTAGAGCAACAGATTCCGAAGCAGGCGTGCCCAGGTTCGAGCCCTGTCCGCGTCAGATTCTGACCATTACGTGATGTGCTTCAAATAAGGACGAAACCGGTCTATTGGATGAATTGCCTTTTCTACACTATACAATTCTTTGTTTATACTTATTAATAAGCATAACATTTTGCAAATTTTTGAATGTTATTACTGAACTAGCACCACACTGCATGGTGAAGTGGTATTGAAATGAACATTTATACATTTAAACGACCATTGGTTGCGCGGGCGGTGATAACAATTACTTATATTCAAGGTTGCCATCTTGATATAAGTATCTTACCCATTAATTTCTTACATTTGTCAGTATACAATAAGAATTGTATAGTGTAGAAAAGACAATTCATCCAGTAGACCGGTTTCGTCCTTGTTGGGAACTCATCACGTACTGGACAGAATTTGCCGCGGACAGGACTCGAACCGCGGCAAATTCTAACCACTACGTGATGAATTCCAAATAAGGACGAAACCGGTCTACTGGATGAATTGCCTTTTCTACATTATACAATTCTTAGTTTATACTGACAAATGTATATACATAATGGGTCAGGTGCTTATATCAAGACCGAAACCTTGATTATAATATTTGTTATCACCGCCCGCGCAACCAATGTTTGTTTAATTTACCAGGGCCTATTGCAATGAATTCTGTTTCATTACAGAGAAATTAATGCGTCTCCATAATTTCCCTCGAACTAATGCATGCTAGTGCTGCAAATGATAGTCTTCGACAGAATCCAATCCAGCGTCATAACTCTCCAATGAGTTCCAGGATTATGTATTAGGTGTTGCGCACATAGTAACAAATTAGTTTCAGGATTGTACTTCAGGTACGTCTGGCTACTGCCCAGCGCCTGTGTAGGGTTATTAGCTTCATTATATATCTCATAATTCTTCAATTATAAAGAACCCTGCTGAATAGATGGAGTTGAATCTTTTGTGGATTGAATGGCTTATTAAGTTCGTATATTCTACTCTTACTAGTCATGGGTATTAATGTGAATAGTTAAATGGTTACGAGTAGGTTGTGGATGTTGACTTTCTCTGGCACGATAGAAAGTTATATGTTAACAACTCGCTTGAACTATTGATAATGTCATTACATAGTTAAACATATTTCAAATATTTCACTGTTTTTGTTATTATTTTGCCAGGATTGTTTGTTCATAGAAATTAACTATGTAATTTTGTATACTATGACGTATTCCTTGTTGTAGTCATTGCACTTATCACAACGGTTTCGTTGTTTTATTGAGAGATTTTTCTTGATCCGTATAAATTTTATTTTCTCCCATATATACATAAATAAATACATACGTACGCACATACATACATGCATCCATATTGACATACGTCTATTCATACATACATACATACATACCTGAATGCATTTATGTATACATAGGTGGACAATATCATTCATAAATATATGCATAACTACCTGCATACATACATACATAAATGCATATATACATACGCACATACATACATGCATCCATATTGACATACATACATACATGCATGCATACATACATTCATGCATACATACATACATGCATACTTACATACATACATACATACATACATATATAATACATACATACATCCATAAATACGTATACACGCACATAAATACATGGATCCATATGGACATACATCCAATCATACATGCATACATACCTGCATGTATGTATGTATGCATAGGTACATACTATCATTCATAAATATATGCATAACTACATACATACATACATTTATGCACACATAATTATTGTGTATGTTGAATATGCGCGGTGCATTATAAGTGCACTGCTTTACTTTTTTAATTCCACTTGTTTTGAAGGAAACTGATCATCTAGATTATTTGTTTTATATTGTTTGTTTCGGGGGACTAATATATATGCAATTGTGTATTATGTATTGCGTACAAATTAGTTACAATATACAATAAAGTCAGCATAAACGAAAAATATAATCTCATGTACGCATGTGTTTCGTGCATAAAACGACTCATCAGTGGGAGACCGTACTGCGCCCTATTCCCAGTATATATCTGGTCAAGAAATGTTGTACTGATGTACAATACAGTCTCCTATAATAATGTGTATTCAAGCAGTAGTTGAGTTAACTTCATATAAGGTATTCGAAAATACGACTTCAAAACCATCTCACTATATATAATATGTACCGAACCTGTAAAGCATACTGACACAATGGATCTTAAAATGCCAAACCTGTACATGGAACAAGCAAAATGGATTTATGCATAAGCCAGATTTTACCATAGTTGAGATTTATCGATCTGCTGGAGTAACGGGTGTTCATAAGTTGCAACACGCAGCTATGGTGATATTAAGCCTATCAACAAATCCATTGTGTTGATTATCGATTCAGGCTCGGTATTCTTAACACCATTGTGCTGGTACCATGAATAGGCTTGGAATTTTGGGAACCATTGTCTTAATACCTTTTACAGGCTCGGTATATACTATATATGGCGAATTGGCTTTGAAGTCGTATTATCAATGACTTTATATGAAGTTAACTGTATTACAGCTAGAATACACATTCGTGTTGGTGATTATACCATCCACCAGTTCCATATTACTTGACCAAAATTATATATTGGGTATAGGGCGTAGTACCGTCTTTTACAGTGTGCGCGAAACGCTTATTTACATTGGATAATATTTTTCGTTCATGCTGACTTTGGTATAGTCTTCTTGTCCTACTTGAAGTAATTTGTCACTAGGCATGCAGTACTTAATGCATACCTATGTAGCTTATTGGTATTTTAGTCAGGCCAATTAATGAGTTGATAAATCCATTAAGTTTAGGAGGACATTGGTTTTGAACTACCATATCTAACAACTCATGCGTTGTACAAACACATTCGAGGTGAAATATGAAAGTCGTGCAGTTATTTTGTGCACATTTTGGCTACTGGTTTGCATTTTACAAACACAAGCGAGACATTAGATAGCATGTTTAAATATTTTGATTTCGAGTGAAACAGTAAGATGTCAAAGGTTGTTCAACGCGTCCTGCCTGTTTACTTTTGTACGTTCATTGGGGCGTGAGAATATAACACGGTTTTTCTCGGATCATTTTTTCAAAATTTCCATAGTGCCCTTCCTACGTGGAAAAATATAATTACATTTTATTTGGCACAACGCCCGTTTATTTCTCATTTTCTTCTCAAATATCGAAAAGTGAATATATATATATATATATATATATATATATATATATATATAATAGTTTGTGCATTTATTTATATATTTAAATAAGGAAAAAACGGAAACGTTGAACGGAGTTTGAATGTGGAATAAGGGAACGGCAAATCATTCTTATGAATCACCTCCAGTTGAGGCTCAATTCCCGAATAGGCTTCTTCTGTTTCATGAATAATATTCTTTCAACAGTTTTATTAATCTCTCTTTCTCTCTATAACTTTATGAAAACAGGATGGGCTTAGGTAAACCGGGAAATTTGAGGATTACTTCAAAATTAAAAATCTTTAAAAATTGTTGACCATTCTTAGGAACAGCAATTAAAAAATAGAGACATCGTGGATAGGCATGTATTTCAATCCATAGGATTCGCTTATAGTTGTTCTATGAATGTCACTTTAGTAGAGAACACATGTGTACAACTGGGTTGTTGTGTGCGAGGGGGGGGTGACATAGATAAGTTTGTGTATACATTTGAGTATAAGAGAATAGGTATGAAGACCGGCTATTAGGGCAGACAATAAAAAATACTTTAGGAATTGAAATAAATATAAAAAGTTCATTGTACCCTTAAAAATATAAAAAGATCAGTCTTGAATGAGGATACCATATTTGCCAGAAGTTGTTTCTTCCTATATAACGGTTAAATACAGTTTGTTGCGAAGAGCAAATATATATGCAGCATGAACGGAAATTATAATCTCATGCACATTCACTACTTTAGGCTTACACATTCGTCTAGAAGATTGTGCCGTCCTATTATCCAACATTCCTTAGCCAAATATAAAGTGGTTAAAGGGCGTAATGCCCGCTCCTACCGATGAGTCGCCAGTAAGCACGAAACGAATGTGCATGAGATTATACTTTACGTTCATGCTGCCTTTGGTTTATCCTTCTGGTCACAACTGAACTAATTTGTTACTTGGTTCGCAAAACCAATACATACTTGCATATATATTAGGTCTTCGCAACAAACAGTATTTAACTGTAATATATTGAATTGAATGATGTCATGCTTACCGCGAAATGTGATAACTGATATCGATGAAGGCCAGAGCGTATGGTTTAACTGGAGTAACAGGTGTTCGGAAATTGTTGTAATTCTCACTTTGGGTGAACTTTAGCATAAATTTATATCCATCAGGTTGGTATCATGTACCGACTCGGAAACCATAATGTTAGTATCCGGTACTCATCGATTTCAAAAAAGGTATCAGTTACTAACACAATGGCCATAGTGTTAGTATCCTTTACAGACTCGCTATATATATTATATAGTGTGAAATAGCATTGAAGTCGTATTGTCGTTGACTTCAGATTATGTTAGCTTCACTATTACAGGTTTACACATTCGTCTAGGAGATTGTACCGTCCTATTATTCCACATTCTTCTACCAAATATATAGTGGTTAAAGGGCGTAATACCGGCTCCTACTGATGAGTCGCCAGTAAGCACGAAACGAATGTGCATGAGATTATACTTTCCGTTCATGCTGCCTTTGGTTTATCCTTCTGGTCACAACTGAACTAATTTGTTACTAGGATCGCAACACCTAATACATACTTGTTTTTTTCCTGTGCGTATGGTGTCAATCCTGAAGATGGCACTGGAAATAAAGTCACGAAAATTCGGAAATAAAGTGTGAAAAATGTTGTTCCAACGTCATTTTCAGACAAGCAGCAGATGTAGGGCTTCAAAATGAAGGTAAAAGTGAGAACCCATCAATCAAGTATAAAAATCGGTGCACCTGGAAATGTAAAGGATGGATGATTTTACCGATTTACGAGTGCTATCAATTCTCCTGCACATGAAAATGGCGGCGAAATTCAAAATCAAGTTCCAGTTTGCTTATCCTCAGAGCTCAATGTGTTGCTAACCAAGTTTTATTACTGCATTTGGTAATTTTCGTGAAGGCCTATATCAAACCAAATGGTGGATACACGTCTGCAACTGAGCAACACATCATTGAAACCTCGCGCATATGTTATCTAGGTGTGGCCCTTCAGATGCAATAACATAAATTAATTACCAACATAAGCTCCGCGGATAAACACACCGCAGCCTGAGTTATACATGTATAAAAAAAGTGTGTTCTGTCTTTGTATCTGAACTGGAGGTGATGCACACACATGACTTGTCGTCCCATTATTTCCCTCACTTCACGTTTAAATTTTCTGATTTGTTTTGCCTTTCAATATATATACTCCGCGACAGTAAGTAAATTCACGATTTATCTGTATACAAATTTCGACGTACCTGTAATGCACATACATCGGCAGATAAAAGAAAGGATCGAAACATGAATAAATCTGCATCCCACTTAAAAACGTTTAAAAAAGGGTGCAGCTCCTGCACCGTAATTAACGATTTGTGAACGTATTCTACTCACAGGTCAGGTTATCAGTTTTAATAGTTGTTCGGTCCTATAAAAGGCGACATCTGAAAAAATGCTTCTTAGCTTTGAAGCTATCGCAATTAATAAACTTAATCTTTACTTAAACGTGCAAAAAATAATTACAAATGGAGTCAAGTTGGAATGGAACAGAAACGTCACAAACAAACCTTTAAAGAAGTGAACTTGTCTCAAAATACGACGCACCGTGTAATTGCGGACACATTCAAAATGAAGGCGATGCCACATCATATGGCTTTACGAATATAAGCAGTCTACATTGTGTAATAGCTAGACAGACAGCTACGATGTTATTGGTTATGACAAATGTACAGTTTGATTGGATGAGCGAAAATATCACTAACGAGTCCAGAATATTGACTGTAGATACTGGTGGAAATAATATTTATTAATAAACATTATTCTATGGATTACGGGTCTTTTTTCTCATATATATAATCATAGTACCCTTTCCATCTGCAAAAAATAAGGAGAAATCTTATCAGATACAAGAAACGCTCCTTTCTCATTTTCTTCGCAAGTGGCTACAAATAAACATCTCTTTATATATAAATTGAAACGCAAAAAAAATTTTAAATGTAAACATGGAGAGAATGTTTACATTTTTTAATCTTGTTTTGCCTTTAAATTTATATATTAAGAGATGTTTATTTGTAGACACTTGTGAAGAAAATAAAAAAGAAGCGTTTCTTTATCTGATTAAATTTCCCTTTTATTTTTGCACATGGGAAGGTACTATGAATTTTATTAAGGCTCGCATTCCAAAATTATATATATATATATATATATATATACTTGAGAAGAAAATAAGAAAGAAAAGGTTCTTGTATCTTATATTTATGTTTAAATTTGCACATGTAAAGAGTACTATGAATTGTATTGAAGCTCGCATTCAATAAAAAAATTTTATTGTCTTTTTGTGTACAGGCCATTCTTGAAGATCATTGCTCACGTATTTGGGCCGCATCTGCCGATCGTACTCCAACCAGCGGACCTGGCAGTGTCATTGCAACCGGCTGCAATTCTCTCACAAATGCCTGTCTTAGGGGAGCACAGCCGCTCAGCAGACTTACTTCACAGACTTCAAATTTTAGCACACTGGCAATGGGTAAATTGGGACTTATTTACCTACCCACATTCTTCCTTGATAATTTCTTGAAATAGGCCATGATAGCCAATTTAGTTATTAACTAACCCAAAACCTCTACTTTTCAGGTTTCCCTGTGTTTTATTGATAATTATCGAAAAAAATTCAGGCAAATCATCATTTTCTAAACATACGCCGTGTTCACGTCGGTATATTTAACAAGCCAAAAATCGTTTATTTTGGTTGCCTACATCAGTTCCGATCCGCTTAAGTATGTATCTGTAACTAATATGAAACGCATCTCGAACCAGTGTCAGAGTTAGATATACGTTGTACAATCTTAACTTTTAAATGCCACAAATTTGTAGGTTCCTAGTATATGCTAACGACTTCACTTAAGAGAGCGGGTGATGAAGTTTATAACGTGTTGACTAGTCCACTTCGTTTTGTTTCGAATGGTAATATCATTCCGGTTGTTTGATGCGACCTGGTGTTCTTTTTTAGGCCACATATAACCATTAATAGTAAAAAGTTTAATTAGTTCATACTACATCGGCTGTCGTACTGAATAAAATTGGGCGCATTATCTGTTGAGTCGTGCAGGATGGATAAGCGAAATCTGGCTACTGCCAACCACTTCATCTCCGATTCTTCATTTTTTCCTTATCTTTTCTCATCTGAATCTATGGTAGGAATATGGTGGACGTTTATCGTATCACTAAACTCATTGTCGGTTTGCCAAATATCTAAAATCGTTCAAGTAAGCTACAATTCATTAAATCTAAGTTAGGTTTTTACGTCAGTGGATTTAACATTTGGACAGTATTACAAATTTGGGCAACAAAAATCTCTTTCACGTACGTTGGACATAATAAATCGATAAACGCTGCGTAATCGATACCAGAATGCAGGATCCTACGAGCATAACAGAACTTGGTGCACCACTCTTATCTACGCCCTATTGGCCTCGAACCTCTGGTTCCACCGAGTTTTCTAAAGCCAGAAAATGGGGCGTCAGTATTGTTTTCAGCTCAAGAGGTGAAGTTTGTTTAGCCAAATTGGTCCTTGTAAACAGCCGATATATCCTGGCACGATTAAAGACGTGTTACACAGACAACAACGAGTCCGAAGTTTTTTACAAAGTAGAGCCAGAAGTTCAAATATTGTCTTTTTATGGGTGAAATGAATTCTGAAGTTGGGTGTTTAGGCAACGCAAAACTTCATTTAGTTAGCAGATACACTAAGCTCAATGCGCAACAGTGATTTTCAACGACTGTTGGATATTTGCTTGGAGCATATATTATATAAAAGTAGCACAATTTTCAGACGTATTTTAAGGTGTTGCGTCACACGGCGTCATCCAACCTTTTGACAAATGTTAAGTCAAATATCTCAGGTAGCAATTAGTTATAAATGGCGTGGTTGCATCTAGGATTATCGTTCGTTTTAGAGCACGTATGTCGACTCTGAAAATGCTCTTATCCATTGTAGATTTTACTCAAATTTTCCGTAAAAATAAATAAGAATAAATCATAAATAAATGCATACAAACTCAAACAGGCGTCTTTCCAACAAAAATATTTTGGTATTCCAAAACCAAAGTATGTCGGTCTTGATGGTGAAGATTCGAATTCACTGTGTACGAAGATAAGATTCACTATGCACAATGCAAGTGTTACTATAGCCTCTCGTAGACATAGTCATTGGACCTCGAAAAATTCTGTGGAGATTTTCGAAATTTGGCGCCAAATTCCTGCTGGCTCGGCTTCTAATAATACTCGTAGATTGGTGAGAAACCAACTTAAGCACAGCGTAAAAGTCAACCGCGAATCCCGGTGGACCAGAGAAGCCGAAGATATGCAAGAAGTAGTCATATCAGATAATAGCCCGTGTTAGGTCCAACTTATTCGCACAATAAGTCCGAGAAAATTGAAATTTAGATGAATCATAAATTATTGTATCAACAATCTAATAATCGATAAAATGTTTCTTTTTGATGAGTGGACTGATCATTTTAAAGATCAATTTTCTTGGGCACCTTCGTCAGTCCTGATCCACGAAAGTACGCCTGTTTGCAAACTGTGAAACGCTAATCTCAACCAACCATCGGAATGTAATCTTATCTCTTAAACGTCGCAAAGTTGCAGGCCACGATATTTTGCTTCCGAGCTTATTTAAGTAGGGTAGTGATATAATTTCTTTAGTGTTGGCTAAACCTTTTTCGTACTATGTGAAATGAGGAGGCTATTCCGCTTGCCTGGTGTCCGTCGGCCATCATTCCTATCATAAAAAATTAAATCGTCATTCCATCGTGGTAAAAGCCATATTACTAATTCAGGCAATATTCCTAATTAAGTAGATATGAGAATCACAAAAGCTTGAATGTCCTTTCCAGCCTTCATAATTTTTGGCAGAAGGTGATTACCTCTCTCCGCCTTTAATTTCGTTTAGGTGTTGCAAACCTAGTAAAAAATTAGTTCAGTTGTGACCAGAAGGATAAACCAAAGACAGCATCAATGGAAAGTATAATCTCATGCACATTCGTTTCGTGCTTACTGGCGACTCATCAGTAGGAGCCGGTATTACGCCCTTTAACCACTATATATTTGGTAGAAGAATGTGGAATAATAGGACGGTACAATCTCCTAGACGAATGCGTAAACCTGTAATAGTGAAGCTAACATAATCTAAAGTCAACGACAATACGACTTCAATGCTAACTCACACTATATAATATATATATACCGAGTCTGTAAAGGATACCAACACTATGGCTATTGTGTCAGTACCCGATACCAACATTATAGGTACGAAAAGGTACATGTTATTAACACTACGATTGCAGAGTCGGTACGTGGTACCAACATGGTAGATTTCAATGTATGCTATAGTTCACCGAAATTGGGAATTACAACTATTTCGGAACACCTGTTACTCCAGTAAATCCAACTGATGAGTCGCCAGTAAGCACGAAACAAATGTGCACGAGATTATACCTTTCGTTCATGCTGTCTTTGGTTTATCCTTCTGGTCATATTTGAATTAATTTGTTACTAGGTGCGCAACACCTAATACATACTTGCATATATATATATTAGTTCTCCGCAACAAACAGTATCTAACTTTTTTTTGCTAAATGCTAATGGTGAAGATTTTAGACGCTTATAAGCATTTGACCACCGTTGTTACCGTTAATGAATGCTCTCCTTTGGATAAGAAAATAATGACTCACCAGCTGTTCTTGCCGCATCTGAACTAGATCCTCTCCTTCATAAATCATTCGCCGTTAACTATTTTTACCTGTTCTAAATGATCATTGGGAGCTTTAAAAAATTAATTTTTTATGCGCTTGTAGACTATTATTTTTATTTTTTCTAATGGTCGTATTGCAGTGAAGCATCAGTTATTATTGGCTTTTGTATTCCTGTCAATGATGATGATGATGATGTGCTGGATCGGTCACTTTTGGCACACGTGTGTCAGGTAAGACGCTATTTTCTCAGCTGGTGGCACATTGGTCTACGACACCAAAAGAGCATTTTAAGGTTGTACATGAACTTGAAGTTGCTTCGTGTAGGACCACTACCTCAATCAGAATGGTGCCAAAGTATTCAGCAAAGTTCTTGATTCGAAACCCTGTGCGAAATATGGCCTCGAATCGTGGTTGCTGATAATCCTCTTGCAAATGCTTAGTAGGATCATCTTTTTTAAATTGCCCCGTCCTCTATTGGTAGAGGTAACTGCGATGTGTCATCGTGTTATGAAGCCAGACGGCTAAAACCTCTCAGGAAATGTGTTTTCGATGACATTTTGTCTTTACGTATGTGTTGCACTGCGGCGTGAGTTGCCTCGTTCCTGGATGTGTTGTCTACGAAGTCATTCCATCCAGACTAAATCTGCCACACTTCACTAGCTTTTTTGTCTAGCTAGAAGCGATTATTTTTTTTGTTAAATACGAATATTATTATTTCTTTCCCCTTCACGCGGGTATATTGCTTTCGCAGTTGATGAGAAATCAGAATGCGATGACGCTATGTTCATTTTTCGACCAACTTGTTCACTCGCCTTTGTTAAAAAGATGTATTCTCTTTCTGGTTTGCCTACTAGATCAGAACAAACGGATATTGTCGAGCAAGTTCGGCAATTTTGGACAAAATCATTGGCATTTTCTGTCTGCTCAGTCACATAACGCATCCACAACCCATTCTGGTATGAAAGAACCCATGATTCCTACCCAAATACAAGGCAGCCGTAATCAGATAGCTAAACATTGCACAGAAACTGTCAACCAGTTCGCTGTTTGTACAGCTTTATTTCCACACACAGACACGTGTCCGTCAATTGATTCTCGGCCAAATGAGAGAAAGTTAGGTCTTTCTAAAGTCATATGCAGAAACTCGAAACAACAACAACAGCACTGGTATCGTGAAGAAGAGACTTGCCTCGACGATATTGATATCTCAACTGATCCTAGTGCAAAACAATATGGTGGTGTTATGAAGGGCGATGAGTCCCAACTTTCCACACTCACAGAAGGCAACCTCATAAATGTGCATAGGCAAAAGCGGCACCATCGTTACCGGAAGCCGGGCATGGCCGTCCATCGGCACACACGCTCAATACGCCACACCAGATCGGGTGGCTTCAGTGCCATGACGGCGGGTTCCAGCAGCGTGAACAGTAACAGTCCCGAGACTAAGGAAAGGCATCTCACAAGGCACTATCGTCACGTTATCAGGCAGAACATGAACAGCGCTAATTCTAACGCCGCAATCCTTCAACGAAATGCATTGTTAAATTACTGTGAGAACGGTGAAGTCGTCGAAAAGCAGTTTTCAACAAAAGATTCGAGGCTGAATTACAACACTAGTAGTTTCAACCAGGTAGAGAAGGTGTTCACTTCAACGGATATCAAAGACGCAAACGCTTCATTGAAGTTCGATTACCCAAGTATAATTTCTGTTGGGAAGTCGAAATGTCTTCGTCAGATACCTAAAAGTTTCCCGGTGATGAGAAGGCGAACAAGAAGACGTCGAATTAATCGTCGGTACATGCGACTATGCGAGAGTACCGCTTACAGTTGTGCTGAGTGTCTTACTTCAATGAATAAACGGTCAGTGCGGCATTGTCGATTAAGAAGTTCGGAACTAGTCCCTCCAGAAGTTTGTCCTCGCCAACAGTTATGCATTTCACATCGGATCGACTCTCAGTGCCATCTGCTTCCATTTGAGTCGTCGGTCAAATCATTCGGAATTGGTCAGGGTAGCCGAAGTCAAAGTAGACAGTGGCGCTCTTCAAGTGGTTTTCGACAAGATCATTCTAGTAATAACTCTAACTTGTTGAAGCAGTGCAATTCTACCATAAGCTCAGAATTAGGCTCACAATCTAATTTCCGTGCCATTGTAAGCGCAGACGATACCTCGATTGGTAGTCGCTCGTTTTCTTCGTATTACTGTACACAGAATTCATCTGAGCAGCGTCCTCTGATTGACACAATACATCATGAACAATATAAAGGTCACAATTCAGCGAAACAATGCCGTAGAGCAGTACCTTTGACGAAGCTGCCAATCTCGTGTACCTTTAAGTCATCTCGCAATCTGGAACCGCGAAGTCTACCCGATGGCAGTGGAGACAAGACAAGCGTTGCGAGATTACAAGCTCGTGGTAAGTAGACAAGTCTGGCAGTCTTATTTTTGCTCTATATTCGCGAGTCGGTTAACAGTGATGCTAAAAGATTTTGAAAAGATCAATATTTTTAGAAATTAATTTCTGTTTTGTAGTCCGACGAGCCGATTAATTTTGTGTCAAGTAAATGAATTGACTGATTGTCTAATAGCAAAGTTTAATTACTTTTTCACAAAACATTTCATTGTTTATTTGCTAATCCACTAGAATGTCGAGACAATACCGGTAGACAGTTAGACCCACAGCAAAGCTAGATCAGCCACCTTGTTGTCGAACATTATTATACGCGATATCCGTCACTTGATTATGCTGCGAATTAATTAGATACCTACATCATCATCATCATCATGTCCAGCCACACAAAAGTCAAGTGACTAATGTTTCATTGCCATATAGCCATAAGGAGTGAAAAAAAGTATATAAGTGAATTTAGACAAATTATTAGTGAGATTTACGAGAGAGAGAGAGAGGGGGGTAGAGAGAAGGAATACCTTGCTACTATGAGTAAATTTATCAGGATAACTCACAGAAATGAGGCAAACTAAACCTCTCCACAACACCATTATGGCCAAGTTAGCATTCGGGCAAGGCGACATCAGCAATACAGCTTCCTTGCGGATTTCACTGTATCACGTCATAAACAAACCAAACCTCGCAGCTAACTTTGCCCTACTACGAAAAGAAAGTTACGAAGATGATTCTACTAGACATCTGCAACAAGATCGCCACTGAGCTGGATTCGATGCCATATCGCTAAGGGTTTCTAACCAAGAACTGTGATGCGCACGAGGACCCCATCCCGGCAGACGAGTGGGTCCTATACTACCCAATTTGGATGTAAGTGACATTAATTGTTTCTGCCATGTCAAAATCTGCCCACCTTGTTTCTTACGCCAATTTGGTGCTGCGCATTCAGTCTCTGCTGAAATCGGCGTAGCATTCTCCGAAAGACAGATGGATATTGGTGGCCATCCAGATTGCCTCTACTACGTTGGCAATGTTGTCTTCGTGTGCAATTTTGATCAGGAGTCGAGTATATTGCTAAATATCGCTCTACTGCGAGTCGCCAACGACTTTTTTTATCTAGGATTTCTGGAAACGAACTACAGATCGGCTAATGCCGCGATTCTCAAACCTATCGGTTTCACAAATGCTGCTTTTGGTGAATTTTTAAAACAATTTCGGAATCGACCGTCTATTTCGCTGAGCAATAAGTCTAATGTCTTCATGTAAAAAGTACCGGCGGGGACTTGCGAAATGACGCACTATACCGAGCAGCGCCTGGACTGTTTTGTTAATCGATGTTTTAGCTCCTTGTTATGGAACTTCAACTGTGTTGGCAAAGGCCACTGTTTTTAGAAAGCTCATTTCACACCCTGTATGCCAGGCAACCGAAGCAACTCCTGTGGTTGGCTGGAACCGGAAAAGTGGTAGGAGTATCATCGCTTTGCCAAACACTAATATTCATGATATCGGTTACCTAATCATGGTGAACCGTACGTTCCATAATTAAGAGACAATTGAATTCAGTTGATGGGCCCATTCGATTATGCATTATTGATATTTTTACTCTTCTGGATCCCAACATGTGGAAGATCTAGGTCTTCGTTTAATGTGCTATTGACCACGCCGCATCCTAAAATTACTAACAGAGAAGCACTTGTTTTGCCGAAAATCTTTGGGAGCCTATTGGTGCACAATATCCATTGGAGAAGTCTGAATAATTATGCCTTATCTGCATTGTCGTTTATTTAGCCCACCGTCTTTGAGACAAATCCCTGTTTGTGCACGTATGAACGCATTGCGCACGTATGTTAATTAGCGCTATCGTCTTGTTATTCGTATTTGTAAGTTGAAATTTATCAAAGACGGTAAATGTTACCAATTTATGTTATTCCTAAGCCTAACTTTCTGCTGTTAGAAAGGATTTTTCATGGTGGTGTGCGTATCGCGTGTTAGGATGATTAAGATCCTATTTATTTACAAAAAAAGCAGCAGAATTATAAATATAAAAATATTGCTTAAAAGAATGACAAAATTGTGAAATTGGATTGATCAAGTTTGATATCTTGATATAAGCACCTTACCCATTAATTACTTACATATGTCAATATAGACTGAGAATTGTACAGTACCATGTCTCGATGGCCGATCGTACATGGGCTAACGGGGCTATGGCGGTGGTGTCACCAGGGCGTGGTGGATTTCCGACCGGCAATCGGATCTCCCATAAAATACCACATGAGCCCGACGACGGCACCATGACTCGGCGTGTGTTCCCCGCCACAAAAGGGTTCAACAGCCACAGGATTACATGGACTCCTGGACAGTACCCCGTACTTCCGAATGACGAATGAGCTCTCAACAGCCACCGGCAACCATGCAACTTACTGCTGCCTTGCAGACTGCGCTTGGATGTGCAAAGGCTAGAGGTGCGTCCTCGATCAAAAAGCCGAGTGGTGAGGGGACACCACTTGTACCAAATTCCAAAGAAACTCCATGAAATGGGAGCCGGCTTATCCTCCAAAAGGAATCAGCCGCAGTAAAGTAAAGTAAAGTAAGTGCAGAAAAGGCAATTCATCCAGTAGACCGGTTTCGTCCTTATTGGGAACTCATCACGTACTGGCCAGAATTTCTTCTAGCAATGTCAGTTGTACTTTTAGCTAAGCCTTCACTAGATATCGCGTGTCATGTGCGTGCGTGTCCATATTTGCTATGTTCATCCAACTAAGTGAAACTCGAATGGCCAAATATGAATTTACCATTTACATGCGTTAGACTATTTGTTTCATACTCACCATGTGACATGACGCAATTGATGTCGCTCTCACGTTATAGTGTGGGGAGCAGAAAAACAACACTGTCTTCGTAGCCTCATGCCAAGATAATTGCTAAAATTAAAAAAAAAACAGAAGAACTATGCAAGTGTGAAATTTCACTCAATCCACTCATGCTGTACTTCGGACTTGCTTGTTTAATCATTAAATAGGCGCACGCCACACATGTTCATGTGTGCAATTATGCATAACCAATAAGACACGTGTGTATCCATCTGAACGGAACTGCAGCTAATAGGTGTTATTTTACCCTCTGCACACATCAAACTAATTACATTGTCAAAGTTAAATAAGGTTTAACAATAATTGATTTCGCGGGTGGTGGTAACAATGCTTTAAATCAAGTTTGCGAGCTTGAAGTAAACACCAATCCCATTGTATTTAACCAGTCGTCGAACAACATAACAAAACTACCGCCAGCCGCAACGCACTGATGCGTTTCGACCTCCCATGATCATCATCAGAGTACGACAGCAAACTGATTAGAGAGGATCAAACCGCATTGAATATATATGGAAATCAAATTTAAATATGCTGTTTGATCCTCGCTAGTCAGTTTGCCGTCGTACTCTGATGATGATCATGGAAGGTCGAAACGCGTCAGTGCGTTGCGGCGGCTGCAGTTTTAAATACGGTTTGTTGCGGAGATCAAATATATATATATATATATATATATATATATATATATGCAAGTATTTATTAGGTGTTGCGAACCTAGTAACAAATTAGTTCAATTGTGATCAGAAGGTTCGCAACACCTAATACATACTTACATTATCAAATTTTGATTTTTAAATTTCTCAATGCTGTCCTTCTTGCTTTAATTTACGCCGCCGTTTTCTTCTGCCGGGTGATTGATAGCACTCGTAGGTCGTTAAAATCTTGAATACTTTACATGTCCAGGTGCACCGATTTTTGGTCTTGATTGGTGTGTTCTCACTCTTCCTTTCATTTTGAAGTCCTCCATCAGCTGTTTGTCTGAAAATGACGCTGGAACAAGATTTTCCACTCTTTTTTCTCTGAATATTCGGGACTTAATTTCCCGTCCTATCTTCAGGGTTGACACCATACTCACAGGAAAATAACAGTTTGTGGCAAATGTGGTATCCTTATTCAAGACAGATCTATTTATATTTATTTTAATTCCTAACGATAATGAAAAATTCTTTAGGAATTAAAATAAATATAAATAGATCTGTCGTGAATGAGGATACCACATTTGCCACAAGTTGTTTTTTTCTTGTGAGAATGGTGTCCATCCAGAAGATGGGACTGGAAATGAAGTCCCGAATATTCAGAGAAAATAGAGTGGAAAATCTTGTTCCAACGTCATTTTCAGACACGCAGCTAATGGAGGGCTTCAAAATGAAGAGACTACTGAGAACCAATCAATCAATGCCAAAAATCGGTGCACTTGGAAATGTAAAGGGTCCAAGATCTTATTGACCTACGAGTGCATACAAATGTCCAGAACAAGAAAACGGCGACATAATTGCTGTATTACTAGAATGATCTCAATAAATAGAGTTACACAAGACACAAAGAATCATATTCAGTAAAATAAGAAGCATAATTAAAATATGAAATAAAATACGTGATTGTTAGGCAAGAAAAGTATAAGTTATTTAACGAAAGAATAAGCAATATTTGGAAGGAAATTAAAGGAAAAGTCCTTTAATAAGCGTCCAACTCATTAAGAGTTCTAAAATGAACGAACAGTTGAAATATGAAATTTAAAATTACCCTGTTAGTAGATAATAAACCCACTATTAAGCCCGTCTTAATCCGATAGTATTAATCTTTTACTGGAGCTAGTTTCAGGTTTTTATTCGTGCAATTGTGTTCCCCATATTTGCCTAATGCTGTATTACAAATAGAAATTAACGATCTATCCACAGCTGTTTTATTCGTAATATCATCTCGAGATTTAATTTCTATAAATTCTCTAATCAATGACGTCACCCTGTTACGGCTACATATTGCTATGCGCCTGCCATCATCCCAGTTAATAGTATGCTCGTCCTCCACTACATAACAGTCAAGATCTGATTTAGCAATATGTCAATATTTCCATTCAGTTCTAGGTTTTCCTCTTCGTATCTTGATTGAGCGCTTGATCTCACCAACCTGCATGAGACTACAATGACTGCATGAGATTTAATACACTCATGTTTCTAAAGATTCAATTCTTTCTTTTTGTTTGTGAATTCTATTGCCAACGGTAAGGGACTGTCTTAAAATCTTATTATATGATATTTTAAAGCTTTTCATTCTTCTTTCCTGCTTAGTTTAGATTCCGGTAGTACCATGATCTCACGATTTTCCTTCCCTCTATCAGCTTTTATATAAATCAAATTAGGATTCAATTTTTTGCATCTATCACTTGCTTCTATCAAATTAGGACGATTAACATTAGCCCTGAATACCTAACGCATTCCTATGGTGTTCATCTACAGCTTCTTATTGTTAATGGTTTTAAGATCCCGATTTTCATACGATACGGGTGATTTGACTTGAATTTATCAAAGACTCGAGTAAGTATCCTTCCCAGAATATCTCTTTCTAATTTCTGACCATTTTTAATTAACTTGACACCCAAGAACTGTAATTCACTTCATGACTCCCTCTCAAGAGTAAATTGCAGTTCGCTTATTCGATTCGTTAAATTTAAAATATTTACCATTGCATCATACCCATGGTTCCAGATTAATAATATATCATCTAAGAACCATAGGTACTATTTCGGTTTCAGTAGTGTTCCATCCAAAAGATTAATTTCCAAATATTTTGGAACCGACAAAGCTTGTCCCATTGGAATAATTTGTATATAATTAGGAAATGCTGAAAACATTTATGTACATAGATACTACATCTGAGCTCGGTAACGTATCACCTTCATCTAGTACACGTTTAGCAACAATCTCAACCAACTGATATGAGATCATCAATTTATGGTCTAATAAATAAGAATATTTGCTTGTTCTATGACACAAAAAAATAAAAATTTTATATTATGTGAAGTGTTGGACGTTGGCAATAATTCTCAATGGGTCACCAGTTTTATGCACTTTAACCAATCATACACATTGGGTGCAACTATATCTCTTTGTATGAACGTGTTACCATGTGTCGAATCTAATTTCTCACTAGCAATCATATTATTGATTAATAATTTCAGTTTTCCTTCTAATCTATCAGTTGGGTCTTTTGTTATTTTATTGTATACTTCAGCATTACTTAACTGTTCTAACATTTTGTTATTATAGTCTCATTAACTCATCAGAACTGTAGCTCCGCCTTTATATGCTGTTAGACCTATAACATTTTTCGATATAAATTCAAAGTAATATGAACATATAGTTTGTCTATTCACTAACAAAGAATCCTTTCAATTGAGATGATTAGGGTATACTAATCATTATGCCTGTTTCCATCTGTGTGATTGATGCTTATATTTGGCTAGTAAGTTGAATTTCTGTTATGTTTATCAGCGAAATAGCTTTTTAATCGATAAATTAAAAATTCTGCTGCTTATAGAATTACGTATTTATTAGCTTTCTTGTTGAAAGCAAGACTCACACTTTGCTAGTTACCTTTTGTATAACGCCGTCCAAATGTTTCTGTGTGCGCTTGCTTGTTGCACTTGTCATTTCAGAGATATTGATTAATTTCGGAGCGCACATACCAATTCTGAACTATTAAAAAACCCAAGAGATAATTGATCGAGATGATTTGATCGGTGTTGGGTGGGTTTTCTATAATTCCAATTTTTAATATAAATATTTTTTGTGCTTTATTTATTATTAACTTTATTGATTGCCGTTTAACATTTTGTTTACCTTTAAAAACCAATGATTGCTTGGCGGTAGTAAGAGCTCTTTAAATCAAGTTTGCGAGCTTGAAGTAAACACCAATTCCATTGTATTAAAACAGTCATAGAATGATTGGCGGTAGTTTTTCTATGTTGTTCGACGACTGGTTATGTTCAATGGGATTGGTGTTTACTCAAGCTCGATACTTGATTTACAGAACTCAGTTGACCCAGTTTGACATTAGGAAAATTATTTGAATTATTTATCCACATTATGTATTTCGGTTGTATTTCTAATTTTATTTTGGATATTCTAGTAAAATTTAAATTTAAAAATGTTTGTATTTTTCATGATTAGAAATAATACAACATTGAGTGCTATTTATCAGGTTGAATTCACTGCATTGAAGAACTGACCGATTAATAAAGAATAGAATTCAAAATCAGTTACGAAAAAGCACTAATTACGATGATCAGCGATTTCGAATATGCCTATCTTATAATTTTCATGAACCATACTTCAAATTAGATCGACCCCATTCTGTTTGCTATAGCTCGAAGTTATTACTCGTAACATTCCTTCGTTGTACTTAATAAGGGAGTGAAATTCGCACTTTGCGTATTATATCGAACGCGTGTGTTCTTGTAAATATACTAATGTTTATACAAATGCACGATCATTCGTTTTTGGATTTTATTGAAGTATATCAATAAATTATGCAGGCTATTGTGGAGTCGCCTTCTAGTTCACTAATTACTTAGTCCACGGTTTTCAAGTCAATCCTGAATCCATATAAATTTCCGGTGGCAACTAGTTAGTCAACCCGATAATGCTAGCAAGAATCTTTCTGCATCTAATTGGATACAGCTATCGTCCCACTCCATATCAGGTCTCGTGTTCCATTTAACTACACAGTAAAAATTAGTGCTAGATGGTTAGTGACGGAATGAGAGCAAGCGTTCCAGGTGCAAAAGGAAAGCTTCGCCTGCTGAAGGAAATTTTGGTCACTGGCGCCTGGGCAGATATTGCTCGTCAGCCGTATTTGGCAGATTATCTTAGAAAAAGGAAACGAAATACAAATCATCCCAACTAGGAAGGGGAACCTAGTGCACTTTTACAGTCCACATATAACTGAGCAAACCGAACTATAATGAACCCATACTGCATCGAACATCGTGCAGGATTTAAATGGTCGCCTTATCTCCCAAGTCTTGCAAGGTAAACAAGCTAAATCAGGCTACTGCAAACACATTTATTTCCGATTCTATCTCTTTTTCTCTTCTCAATCTAATATTAACGCTATCGGAGTTGCTATGAATGTAAGTGGTGGTGACTATATCACTGAGGACAATGTCGGATTTCCAATTATCTTGCATAGTTAAAGTAAACTACCATGTATTAAACCTAGGTTGGGCTTTTACATAAGTACATTTAATGTGCGACCATAGAAATAAACTGAGCAGCAAGAAGGTCTTGCACGCATGTTGGATACATAAGAAGTCGATGTATGTTGTGTATCTCAAACCAGAGTGTAGGATCCTACATGTATTACGGAACTGTGTGCACTCTCCTTATCTACGCGTTATTGACTTCGAGAACTTGACGCAACGGAATTCTCGTAAGTCGCACATTGAGAAGATTGATATTGCACTTAGCTCATGAATTTAAGCTTCTTTAATACAATGAACCACTGTATACAGCTGTCCGTGTGTGGCACATTTAAAGACGTCTACTAAAATAAATTCTAGAAACCCTGTCCGCGACAATTTCTGGCCAGTACGTGATGAGTTCCAAATAAGGACGAAACCGGTCTACTGGACGAATTGCCTTTTCTACACTATACAATTCTTAGCTTATTCTGAGAAATGTATGGATCTGGTGTTCACATCAAGATCGCAACCTTGACCATATTAATTTCATCTAGGTTTGTCTCTCGTGTTTTACCACCTATGTCGACTTGAACTATGCATTTATCCTCTGCAGACTCGCACTTTCCAGAAAACTTACATGATAGAAACAGCTGAAGTCAGCTACAATCAAATTGAATGTTACAGGATTCGTGGTTGTTGGTTTAAAGCCCTGCGCAATACGGTATCAAACCAAATTCAGCCGTGAACTTGGTGCAGATTTCCGGTTGAACCATCTCAACTTTCGTTTCTTAGTTTGACTGGGTTAACTGCGAGGCTGGGCTGTGTCTGTGCAGTGACACAGTGAAGGTCGTAAGGAGACTGTTTTGCCGCTGTCGCATTGCCAAGTCACTGAACAAATAGTGTAACATAGTTGGTCAAGAAATATCGATGCAAACTGCTTGACGCATACGAATTAAATAAATTAAATTAAATAATAAAATGTATTTATTGATTTGAAGCCCAATGACAGGAATTTGTTTACATGCATTTTGTCAATATAAACTAAGCGTTACATCAAGTAGAAATGACAATTCATCCAATAGACCAGTCTCGTCCTATTACGGAGATCTTCAGTTACCGTCCAGAATTTTCCACGGATGGAACTGAAGTCTGGGTGCAGATGCGTCGGAGTCGGAGACCCTATCCACAATTTTGAGTCATAAGAACCCGTGTTTTCTGGCTAGCCTTTCGTTCAGGTGGAGAATATTTGTAGCTTCTAAATACCTGAAGTTCGAGCTAGCCACCCTCGATCTGTCATTATACAACCGAAACCATGCCACTAAACTATGTATGGCATCAGTTAGCATTCGGAATTTTTCGAATATTTTGCAGAATTTGCCGTGAACAATATATATATATATATATATATATATATATATATATATATATATATATATATATATCGGTATTGTAAAAAGTAATAACTCCGTGCATTTGGACATAGCAGATAAAATTATTTTAGTTGCATCCTCTCCTTGGTTGTGAAGTAAAATTAAATATCCTCGAATGCAAGAGTATAATTTATTTAGTATATGTATTTGCTAGGCCTTGATCGACATCATTTGTCAAATTTTCTTGACAATAACGAATTCATTTCATGTGTTTTAAAAGCTGGTAAATATTCGTTGATAGCTTAGGCGTGGCGTACCTGGTGACACGTTGGTTCATATATTGACCACGAGGGAGTGTCAAATCAAAAATGAATAAACGATATGATCTCACCAGCACATTTGTTTCGTACTGAATGTCTATTCATCAGTAATACCTGGTGCTGCATAACTTATTTAACAGTTACTTATGCGTTGTCGGTTTTTCTTTGTGTAAAAAAACCCGTTAAGATGTCTGTTCATATAATTAAACGAGAAACGGTTGCGCGGGCGATGATAACAATTACTATAATCAAGGTTGCGATCTTGATATAAGCAACTGACCCATTAATTACTTACATATATCAGTATAAACTAAGAATTGTATAGTGTAGAAAAGTCAATTCATCCAGTAGACCGGTTTCGTCCTTATTGGGAACTCATCACTTACTGGCCAGAATTTGCCGCGGACATGGCTCGAACCTGGGCACGTATGCTTCGGAAACTGGTGCTCTAACCACTGAGCCACCCTGCCTCACTAAAGAATTTGCCGCGGACAGTGCTCGAACCTGGGCACGTCTGCTTCGGAATCTGGTGCTCTAAATATTGAGCCAGCCTGTCGCACACTACACACAATTTTCAGTTATATACTAACTAATGTAACTTGGTTAGATTTTTGTTCTTTCAGGTGAGGCAGGGTGGCTCAGTGGTTAGAGCACCAGATTCCGCAGCAGACGTGCCCAGGTTTGAGCCCTGTCCGTGGCAAATTCTGTCCCGATAAGGACGAAACCGGTCTACTGGATGAATTGTTTTTTCTATATAATAAAATTCTTAGTTTATACTGACGTATGTAAGTAATTCATGGGTCAGGTGCTTGTGTCAAGATCGCAACCTTGATTATCGTAAAAGATGTATGTTCATTTTAATCATGTCTGTAAATCAGCCCGGAAAGCCATTCGGTAGACGAAAGGAACACAGCCATCATCCCGTTTCATGTGAAGCCTCGAGTTTGGTCTAACTGCGCTGTAACTTTTTTTGTTAAATGTGTAGTGACGGCATGAGAGCAAGCGTTCCAGACGTGAAAGACAAGTTACGGCTGTTGAAGAACACTGGCGACTGGCATCTGGGCAGATAGTGCTCATCAGCCTTGGTTGGCAGACTATTTAGGAGAAGGAAAACTCCGAATACAAACCATCACTAGGAATGGGCAACCTAGTATTCTTTTACAGTCCACATGTAACTATGATAAGTATATGGCAGTGAAACATTAGTCACTTTTGACTTTTTTATGGCTGGACATGATGATGATGATGATGATGAATCATGTCTGGTCGTGGTAAATGAGAACGAGATCTCAGAAAAGGTGGCGTTAAGCGTCGTTGTGAGGCATAGTGTGTAGAATTTGTCGTCTCTCTTGCGTTGCTGGTGTCACGCCCACTTATTGTCTCATATGTGAGGATATTCGTAGTGGTCTTCAAACTAACAGAATACTGTTTTAACGATATATTGCTACTCATTTTTTAAATAATGCATTCATACATTCTGGCGTCGTAAATAATATACAATATTGCGTCTAGGAAGTTTATAAATAGGTAATATACCATTGAATAACATATTGTTATGTGTCAAACTATCTCTGTGGTATGCCTCTGGTTTATAAACTTTGTATTTACTTCGTCAAATTAAGTCTTTTCTTCATACTTATTGTGCATTTTAGATAGTCGTGATGCCTTACGAACCGGCGATCTGGACCCAACAAATAGCCAGATTAAATCAAGAAATTCATTTGGTGAAACCGATACAATATTCCACATTGGTAGTTTCTCTCAGTGTGTAGCATTGAACCGGTCGACGAAGAAGGAAACCTCTGTGCGTGTTTCTTCTAATCCACCAGAAACACTTCGACGTGTGCATTCAGATTTGCTGCATATCTCTTCCCCTACAGCGTATAAGGCAACATCTGCAGTTCTCTGGAGCTCTGCGCCTTGCTCTCCCAGCAGTTGTTTAACTGCTCAGCAAGCTGAAACCGTAATAAGCGATGGCCGTTTGTCCAAAGTCTTACTTTTCCCCGAATCGGTGGTTGATCTACAGACATGCACCACAGGTAATGAAGTGTTTAAAAGTTAGAAAAAAAGTGATTTCTGCCAATTTGCTTCCATTTGTTATTTTTAAAATACATTAATAACGCGTTTTTAATTGATGACACATGTAGTAATCATGGATATCGGTGTAGGCAACATAGAAATTTGTTTGCTTTGACGATGGCGCGACACTTACTGGCAGACTACACACCACACACACACAAAATATATATATATATATATATATATATATATATATATATATAAATAATATTGGAGTTAATTATATTAATGTAACGGGTAAATCTTTGGCTTTGATAGAGGGAAATTCCTCCGTGTTTACTCGATTTCCATTTTCGGACATATTTTGCATTAAATTCCCTTAGTGATAATTTTAAAAGAAAATATGTCTTAAAAAGTTTGTAGAAACGATATGAGAAAGAGCCTCAAGAATGGATTAGATAAATCAGCAATAAACAAATAAGCGCTAAAGACAAATAGATTAGTTAAAGACCACATTGAACCAATAGGAGATTAAGTTTGATTGCAGCAAACAAAAAGCGAAAAACCTATGCAGAAGCACACACTAGCTCAAACAAACAATTCGCCCGTTTAATTGAACAGCTTCCGATATCCGCAGCTCAATTTTATTCCTTGCAATGAAAATCATTAGGATGTTCGCCAAGCTTTGTAAACAGTGGGTTCGGTAATTGCGATAAGTTCTCATCTACACTTGTGTTAATTAAAAATGTTTTTGCATTTGTGTCTTGTAATCGGTTAGTATCACTTATTGCGTGTGTGTTGATGAAAAATATGCTAATATTCGATTGTAGTGAACCTGTCTTTTAACTTTACGTTTTGGCTGGCATTTTGCTGGTAAACCAAATTTCAGTTTTGTAATAAGTATCCGAGAAGTCAATGTTTTAATTCGTCGAGCATTTCTTTCAACTTTTTATGACCAGATTTTTTACCGAAATTCCTGCTAAATGTAAATGCAAATAATTAGCTTTGTGTATTTGAACAGTTGCACATTGTTTGATTATACGCATGCAGTTGCTGCTCGATGTATTTTGTGAGTAGTACTGACCGACTATCAAAGAATCAAAATGGGAAAACATTTCCTCAAGTTCTGAAGATCTTGTTTTCAAAAGCCACACTCCAAACCAAACGGATTTTCCAGAGTTTTCTAAGAAAATAAGATGCATATAATGAAAGACCTAGGCTATAAAATCATATCTCTGTATTACAATTTAAAAAAGTAAATTAATTGAATATTTACTTGTGAATTATGTGCAAGAGAGAGAGAGAGAGTGGTTGTTGGTACTTCGCTTCTTTTTGTATGACGTGTAAAATGTATACATGTAATCCTCCCTGCGTTTCCACACTTACTACCTAAAATACCAGATATTTCAGAGTTAAAATCTGACATAAATCTGGCATATATATGGCAAATTTTTTAGTTATTATCTGCATTTTTCCTAATTCTGTCTCTGTCTCTATATCTCTCTTGTAAAATTGTTTATTTAGTACATGCCTACAGAGAATTGCTTGAATTAATTATTTATATAAACATGGCGAAAGAGCTCTGATCGTGATAGAATATAAATTGTGGCTAACGTATTTGTCAAACACAGTGTACACGATAGTACTAGCGGTGAACACTTCATAACTTACAATAGTTTTGCTATGTTGTGTAAAGTGAAAGCCGTCAGTCAAAACATCCAATCTCCGCAGTAAAATTGGAAAGGTAAATTAATTGAATATATTCTTGTGAATTGTCTGTAAGTGAGAGTGCTTTTTTTGTATGAAGTGTATAATTTATACATGTAATCCAAATTAATCCCCTTGTTTTGGTACATTTAACACCTAGAGTAACAGATCTGACGTAAATACTGGACATTACGTGATGAATTCCCATTGTGGACGAAATCGGACTACTGGATGTAGTTTGTATTAGGTGTTGCGCACCTAGTAACAAATTAGTTCAGTTGTGACCAGAAGGATAAGCCAAAGACAGCATGAATGGAAAGTATAATCTCGTGCACATTCGTTTCGTGCTTATTGGCGACTCATCAGTAGGAGCCGCTATTACGCTCTTTGCCCATTACATTTTTAGGTGAGGGAATTTGTACTGTCATATTTTCCCACATTCCTCGCCAAAATATATAGTGAGTTAAGGGGCGTAATACCGGCTCCTTCTAATGAATCGCCAGTAAGCACGAAACGAATGTGCACGAGATTATGCTTTTCGTTTATGCTGTCTTTGGTTTATCCTTCTGGACATATTTGAACTAAGTTGTTACTAGGTGCGCCACACCCAATGCACAAATGAATTCATTCGTGATATCGTTTAGTTAAAACACTGTACCGTATTCTTAATTATCAAGATACTTTTATTGGAAAAAATGGGCGAGAGTTAAGTAGCATGCAGGATTCAGGAGAGCTGTGGTCAATTTTTCGTTATTATAAAACCCAGTGTGTAAGAGACCAAAGTCCCTGTTTATTTTATAATTTATGTGAACAATTATATGAGCTGCACGTAGATCAATCGAACATTAGTTGCGCGGGCGAACACAGCCATCAACTCGTTTCATGTGAAACCTCTATTTCGGTCTAACTGCGCAATAACTTTTGTTTAATTTGTAGTGAAGGAATGAAAGCAAGCATGCCTGACGCGAAGGGCAGGTTTTTGCCACTGGCATCTGAGCAGATAGTGCTCGTCAGCCTTGGTTGGCAGACTATCTAAGAGAAGGGAAACTCCGAATACAAACCATCCTAACTAGGAATGGGCGACCTGGTGTTCTTTTACAGTCCACATATAACCATGAATAATGCAAATTATAATGATTGCATAATGCATCGGCTGTCGCGCAGTATAAAAACGGTCGGCTTATCTTCTGAGTCGTGTAGAGTAGATAAGTGAAATTTAGGTTATTCAGGCACCTTCATCTCTGATTCTACCTCCTTTCATTCTTCCTCTTCTCAATCTAACAATAATACTCTTTTAGATGCTATGAATATGGTTGGTGTAGAGCATATCACTGAGCCCATTATCAGGTTGCCAAATATTGAAAATAGTTTAAGTAGACTCTCATTCATTAAATCTAGGTTAGGTTTTGACATCGGCGATTTAATGTGCGAACAGTAAAACAACTCGGACAACAACAGTATTTAACAAGAAGCTCTTTTGCACGTATGCTGATAAATAAGAAATTGATGTATGCTGCGTATCTGACTTAAGAATACAGGATCCTACGTGCATTACAGAATTGGGAGCACAATCCTTATCTACGCGTTATTGGCTTCAAACATCTAGATCCGTAGAGTTGTCTCAAGCCGGTAGTAAATGGGGCGTCGGTACAGTCCCTGGCACACGAGCTGTAGCTTGCTTAATTAAATGGAGTCCTGTAAATAGCCGACTTCGTTCGGCATATTTAAATACATTTACTAAAATCAATGCCAAAACCTTAATCAACATTGCCTTTTCGTTGTATCCGCATACGCTCCAACCGATTTCAGCACAGACGAAATCAAGGACGCTTTTTACTTCGAACTAAGCTCTTTTTCAATTAGAGCAAGAAATTCAGACATAATCTTGGTTAGGCGTAACATGAATGCTCAAGTTGAACGCTTAAGTGACGCAGAATTTAATTTATATGGAAGATACGTTTTATGCTCGACGCGTAACGATAATGGTGAACGACTTTTGGATAGCTGCGCGGAACAGAATATATTCATGTAGTACAAACTTTAGACGTAGTGTTAGACGTTGCGCCAAATGGTGTTCTCCAGCTCCCGGACAAGGATGGACTCAAATAGATCATGTATCAATTAGTTATTGATGATGTGATTGCATCCATGATTGTCGTTCTTTTTGCTCTAAAATTTTCCGTGAAAAGAAATGACACCAAATCCAAAATAGATGTAAGCAAACTCGAACAACTGTCCTTCCGACAAAAGTATAAAGATACTCTAAAGTCAAAGTTAGCCGGTCTTGATGGCGAAAATCCAAATTTACTTTGGCCCAAGATAAGTTCCACTATGCACAATGCAGGTACTGTTGTTTGTGGAATTGCTGGCCCCGTAGAAATACTCATCGGTTCTCTGTAAGATCTATGGAGATACTCGAAACAAGGTGCCAAATTCCAACTGGCTCGGCTCGTAATAATACTCGTCTCAATATAAGACGCCAAATTAAGCGCAGTCCAGAAGTCGATCTCGAATCATTTTGGACCAGAAAGGCTGAAGAAATGGAAGAAGCGTTCGCGTTAAGTAATAGTTGATGTTTGCTCCAACTTATTTGCGCAAAAGGTCTGAGAAAATCATAAGTTAGCGAAAAACTTTAAATGATAGCAACAACCATCTAAAAACCGATAAAGTTAGTCGTCTTGATACGTGGACTGCACACTTCAAAGATCAATTTTCTTTGGCATCTTCGTCATTTCCGATTCCCGAAAGCATGCTTGTATTAACTGCTTCGAATATTAATCTCGAAGATCCATCAGAGTTAGAAATATGGGATGCAATCCTATTTCTTAATCGTTGCAAATACGCAGGCCTTGATGGTTTGCTTCTAGAATGATTTAAGGATGGTGGCGATATACTTTTGTGAGCATTGAATAACCTTTTTCGTACTATATTGTATGAGGAGACCGTAACACTTGATTGGAATGAATCGACCATCATTTCCATCTTCGAAAAAGGCAATCTCAATTCGTTCGGTATCCTTCGTAGTATAAGCTTGACTCCAGTCGTGTCTAGGTTATTTGCTTCGATAATCCAACGTCATCTTAGCGTTTCACGTGTATCAAACCAGATAAGAACAGACTGGATTCCTCCTAGGACGAAGTTGTATGGATAATATTTTGACGTTAAGGCAAGTTCTTGAACTGCGACATACATATATCGCCGCCACACAATAGCCGTCTTTCTAGACTTCAATGGTGCATTTGAATCGGTGAATCGCAATATTTTACTCGATGTTCTGTTGAAAAGTGGTGTGCCCACAAAATTTGTTAATATTATACGCGCTCTCTACACAAACATTTCTGGTCGCGTTAAGGTCTACAACGAATTAGCCAAAACCTTTGCTACCAGCAGTGATATTCGTTAAGGCTGTCCACTTTCCCCCATTTTGTTTAATTTCGTAATCGATACTGTTATGAACAGTACACTTACACACATTCCGGATGCAGGTGTTGAAGCTCGGTGAGTTATCTAGATAAATATACTCAAAGTAACTAGGTGCTCTCTCTCTCTAAATAATAATTTGTGTGACTAAATTTTTATTTTGTCGTTATCTATAAAGATTTTCTTGTTTTTTTGGCTTATGGTTATATGACAGTGAAACATTAGTTATTATTGGCTTTTGTATGGCTGTGCATGATGATGATGATGGTGATGATGATGATGATGATGGGCGGGTGGTCATAACAATTATTTGAATAAAGTTTTCGATCATGATATAAACACTAATCCCATTATATACATACATTTTTCAGTATAAACAAAGCATAAGCACAATGTAGAATCAGCCGTCTCGAAGTAGACATGCCCAGGTTCGAGCATTCTCTTTGCGGAAAATTCTGGACGGTACGTGAAGAGTTACCGGTAAGGACGAATACTCGCATTAGCAGATTTAAGCAAATGTGGTTTGCTTAAATCTGCTATTGGGAGTATTGTGCTGTGTATATATGTGATTATTGGCCTGATGATGGAACGAGAATTGGAGTTCCGAAACGTTTCCAGTAAGCAAAGATTACGCAACACCCCATTTCCATTGGTTAGTATGAATTATGTTGAAGCCTTAGGTAGAAAAGAACGAAGACAAAGCAGATGCGTACTTGGAAATGTTAATAAATCGGATCTATGTAGAACGGTTAGTGCAAAGCTACAACCCGCGTACGCAATACGCGGCAATGCAAAATATGAAACTGGCACCCCGCAAAAATTCAAACGACATAGGTAAGGATGAAACCAGTCCACTTAATGAATTCATGTCGTTCTCGCAGTAGTCCATTTCTCGACATGGATGGTAATGAGATGGCAGTAATATCTTGATTCGTTTACATTTCCCGTCGTCTTTTGTCTTTGTTGAAAGGTTACTGCTGGTCCAATCACTCTGAAGCCATCCACAATTAATTTTTCTGAATATGTTTTTGAATCAAGTTTTTCCGAAATTGTTGACCAACTTTTCCGGGCTTCATTTCCAGTCCCATCTTGAGAATTAAACATCATATTACAGAAAAACGATGTGGCAAATTTGATATCCTCATTCAAGACAGACCTATATATATTTATTTTACTTCCTACAGTATTTTTGTCAAAGCCCCAATATCCTAGCTTAATAACTATTCTCTTATACACAAATGTATACCTTTTAAATAAAAAGGAATAAAGATTGTACCGACCTACGTGTGTTATCAATTGTTCCGCAATAGACTACTGCGGAAACAACAAGAAAGACGACGGGGCTGCGCGAGGAACAATATTAGACTGTATGAATTGCCTTATCTACATCATCCAATGCTTAGTTTATACTGACAAATGTATGTACATAATGGGACTGGTGTTTATATCAAGATCGAAACCTTGATTTCAGAAACTGCACGTAGATGAACAGTATTTATGTATTATGTTTTATTTTGTGAATTTTTAATATTAGAGGCGTTTACCGTGCATAAAAATCTGCAAGTACTAGTATAAATCTGTTTAGTTGGGTAAAAAAAATTTCCTTCCTTAGACGTATGTAAGGTAGACTATCATTTTAGCAACTTTTCGGTAGTGAAAATTTGGAAATTAGTCATTAGGTCGAAACTCTTGATTATGCCATATCCTTAAGCAGATGGTCCCTGTTTCAAACAGCATATTTTCACCAGTTTACGATATCGGCTTCCATCCTTCATAAAATTTCACATTATGTACCATTCTTTCTCTAAGGTGCTTTCCAATTGGCAATGCAAACAAGCATTTTTTCATCTATAATATTGACAACTAAACTTTAACTATTTTCTCAATACTTCGCCTTGTCTATTACTTTATATTGCTTTTCTATTGGTTCCTATCTGATACTTATAAGCGCACTTACTTTTATTCTGACCGTAGTTCATGTTTCCAGTTTTAAAATAGTTAATATTTTGATTCGAGTCCTCCAATTGGGTACAGTAGTCTGTGATCAATTAATGTAAATCGGCAGCGGTCGTGATGTGCACCAAGATGCTGAACTCAGGAAAACTACCACCTTCTTACAAGAATGTGATAAATATTGATACAACGGCATCTCAACACCTCACTGGCATTTCTTATTGCACTATAAAGTATGTCAAGACTTTGCGCAGTGTTGGAAAATGGATATTAGTTCTAAATATGCAATTGGAAAAGTGAATGTTGTTTTCAGAAAGGATATCTGCACGGGTTCTTTGTCAAACACATCCTCTTCTCGTGCAAGGATGTTTTTACACTGCTCAAAACCAGAGGCAACATTTAACAGGTTTAAAGAAAATTACCATTTACCCAAGTAGAATGGTTAATCACGTTGAACTTAGCGCACATCAAACGAGAATTATGGTTCTTTCATCATGTAAGGCTAAACTGTTCTTAGGAAAGCTGAAAAATCTCAAATTTGAATATGCCAAATTCGTGGAAACCCGTTACGTGGATACCGCGCTTGTGCAGTCAAAAAAAAGTGAGCAAGAAACCACTCACAAGCATATTCGTAAGGATTAGAACCTACTTAGGTATAGAGGCGACATAATAGGACCAGCCTAGGAAAATGGCACAATATTGGGTGACGTTGTTACACTACAAAGTGTAGTGTACTGAGGCCAATTGAAAACCAAATTCTGTAACCTTAAGACATTACAATTGATTCCAGGCAATCAATATGAAGAGAATAATACAATTAAACAATAATTGATTGTGCGGGTGGTGGTAAAAATTCTTTAAATAAAGTTTGCGAGCTTGATGTAAATACCAATCACATTGTATTTAACCAACCGTCGAACAACAAAGCAAAATTACAGCCAGTCGCATCGCACTGACGTGTTTCGTTGTACTTGTCATGGTTATATGTGGACTGTAAAAGAACACTAGGTCGCCCATTCCTAGTGATGGTTTTTATTCTGAGTTTTCCTTCTCATTTCTGTGAGTTATCCTGATAAATTTACTCATGGTAGCAAGATTTTCCTTCTCTCTCTACCCCTCTCCCTCTCTCTTAAATCTCAATAATAATTTATCTAAATTCACTTATATACTTTTTTCACTCCTTATGGTTATATGTGGACTGTAAAAGAACACTAGGTCGCCCATTCCTAGTGATGGTTTTTATTCTGAGTTTTCCTTCTCATTTCTGTGAGTTATCCTGATAAATTTACTCATAGTAGCAAGATTTTCCTTCTCTCTCTACCCCTCTCCCTCTCTCTTAAATCTCAATAATAATTTATCTAAATTCACTTATATACTTTTTTTTCACTCCTTATGGTTATATGGCAGTGAAACATTAGTCACTTGATTTTTGTGTAGCTGGAAATGATGATGATGATGATGACGACGTGTTTCGACCTTCCATGGTCATCATCAGATTACGACGGCAAACTGCTAGCGAGGATCAATATAATATATATATTATATATATATATATATATATATATATGGAAAGCAAAATTAGATATACAGCTCTCACCTCTAGTAGTCTTGCATACATTGTACGTGACTGGAAATGTCGGCTGCACAATTTTTATGCAATCACGAACATTAGCTGTTTGCAGCTTTCGCCGAAGAGGATGGTTTTGCCTCTGTACCGAAAGTAAGCGGACTAACTGCGCAAAATTTAAGATATTTGATCAATTATTATAAACTTGTGCATTCATCAAGTGCTGCTTTGTTGTTAGTTCTAAAGCTGCATTGTTTATAAAAGCTCATTGAAAATTGCCGACGAGTATTGACAACATAAAAGCATTTAAATATGCGATCAGAGCTTGCACGATTGGCGATAGCAATTACTTAATTTAAAAAAAGCTTGCGAACTTCAAATGCGGACCAATTACATGTTCAACCAGTTCCACAAGATAGCAAAACTATTGTTAGTTAATAGTATCGTATGAATTGTATTTGGCGGAAATGTTGGCCACAATGTATATTCTATCACAATCAAAGCTCTTTCGCCATATGTATATAAATAATTAACTCAGGCTATCCTTTGTATGCATGTTCGGAATAAATAATTTTGTGAGAGAGAGAGAGAGATACAGACCAGAAGGAGAAAAGATTTAAATTATTAGTAAATAAATAGCTATTCTACGAGACTTATATATATATATATATATATATATATATATATATATATATATATATATATACAGTTCAAACAAGCTATTTCACTAAATGAACATTGGTCGCGCGTGCTGTGATAACAATTATTCAAATCAAAGTTGCGATCTTGATATAAAAACCTTTCCTATTATGTACGTACATTTGTCAGTATCAACTAGGCGTCGACTAATTTAGAAACTTCGATTCATCCATTAAACTGTTTTCGTCCTTGTTGAGAACTAGTCACGTACTGTCCAGAATTTGCCGCGGACAGGACTCGAACCTGGCCACGTCTGCTTCGGAATCTGTGTCTCTAACCACTGAGCCCCCTTGCCGCATACTACACAATTTTACCGTCCTATTATCCCACATTCTTGACCAAAATATATAGTGGTTAAAGGGCGTAATACCGGCTCCTACTGATGAGTCGCCAGTAAGCACGAAACGAATGTGCATGAGATTATACTTTCCGTTCATGCTGCCTTTGGTTTATCCTTCCGGTCACAACTGAACTAATTTGTTACTAGGTTCGCAAAACCTAATACATACTTGCATATATATTAGTTCTTCGCAACAAACAGTATTTAACTGTAATATATTGAATTGAATGATGTCATGCTTAACGCGAAATGTGATAACTGATATCGATGAAGGCCAGAGTGTATGGTTTAACTGGAGTAACAGGTGTTCGGAAATTGTTGTAATTCTCAATTTGGTTGAACTTTAGCATAAATTTATATCCATCAGGTTGGTATCATGTGCCGACTCGGAAACCATAGTGTTAGTATCATGTACCTTTTCGGTACAATAATGTTGATATCGGTTACTGACACAACAACCATAGTGTTAGTGTCCTTTATAGACTCGGTATATATTATATAGAGGGAGTTAGCGTTGAAGTCGCATTGTCGTAGACTTTATATGATGTTAGATTCACTATTTCAGGTTTACACATTCGTCTAGGAGATTGTACCGTCCTATTATTGCACATTCTTCGACCAAATATATAGTGGTTAAAGGGCGTAATATCGGCTGCTACTGATGAGTCGCCAGTAAGCACGAAACGAATGTGCACGAGATTATAGTTTCCGTTCATGCTGCCTTTGGCTTATCCTTTTGGTCATATTTGAAATAATTCGTTACTAGGTGCGCAACACCTAATATACAATTTCATATATCTTCGTTCTCCGCCACAAACAATACCTGAGCATCATATTTGTTATCTCCCTCTTCTGCTAGTCACGCAGAATGCGTAAGTTTCCAGCTCAGGCAAGTGGCACTTGCCTTATAACGTTGTCCTTATTTGATATGAAGATTTCTCCATTGAGAAAGGCACTCACCAGTGGGTTCCTAAATATTTTGAGACTAAATTTGGACGCCTTGTTAGCCTAAACACGGACCAGGTAATTGGACAACTTCCAGTTGCGCCGCTTCTATTTACTTTAAATGGTAGCAAACAAGTTAGCTGAAGAGATTTTGTCACTTTTACTGTAGGTTGGCAGCTCAACCTCGCTTGACTCCCCACTCCCCCCCTCCCCATCATTTGGGATGGTTCCTCTTCAAATGGGATCAGTAGGCTTATGCAGGTCCTTCTGTGCCCGTATTCTTGCGAACTTGAATAATTCAAAAGAAAGTCCTTCGATTCTAAAGAATTTGCAGCCTCACTAGAAAGCGCCTTCGAGTCGATCTCATTACAAGATTGAAAGGCCAACTCGTCGTTAATCACAATGTTTTAGGTATGTGGGGAGTTGAATAGATTTTCGAGGTACTTGTCGAGTTTAGCTTCCGCAACTGGAGACGTCCGTTCTCCCGTGACAGTGTGCCAACCGCTATGCACACAATTTGACTCTGCGTCTAACCTAGTAGAAACAATGTCACCGGTTTTGATTCTCGCGTAAGTTGAATTGCTTAGTCGCTGAATGCTTCATTTCATGCTTTATAACAATGTTTTTTTTCATTTCATTCCTTTAAGTGTTGAATTTCTTCTTTAGATAAATAATAGTTTATGCACTGTTTTGGTATCTAATAGATGCACTTGTCTGTGTTGCTTCAACGTGCACTGCTGTCAACAAATTGGATAAATCAGAGTCAGTGGGTGCGGTTGTTCGCCTCAGGCAAGCGTCTTCTGACGAGACACGAAATCGAACTCAATCGCCCGGTGCAAACAATGCTGTAGGCATTACAGGCTCCACCAATGCAATAGGCTCAGGCCTTATAATCGGTTATTACCTTTGTGATGATCCGGTGCCTTATCGCAGCCAGTGGTGTGCAAGCGAGATAACATTAGCCCAGTTCAAACAATTGGTACCGAAAAAAGGTCCATTTAGGTGAGTTATTTGTAAGTCTTGACTTTAACATCCTGCCCACTATTAGGAGCAACACGAGGGTAATTAAGTTTTATCACTTTTTTTTACAATTTTCTGCGACTTTAGCAAACCACTTTCTACATCGGTGAAAAAAACTCAGATAAATCGAAAGGAGCGTGTAGGCATGCACACGCAAAAACGTACGAATCTTTGGTTACTTCTTAGAAATTAGACGCACATTGGTCGCGCGGGCGGTGACAACATTCACTATAATCAAGTTTGCGAGCTTGATGCAAACACCTGACCCATTAAGTACTTGCATTTTGTCAGTATAAACTAAGAATTGTATAGTGTAGAAAAGGCAATTCATCCAGTAGACACCGGTTTCGTCCTTATCGGGAACTCATCACGTACTGGCCAGAATTTGCCGCGGACAGGACTCGAACCTGGGCACATCTGCTTCGGAATCTGGTGCTCTAACCACTGAGCCATCCTGTCGCACTTGAAAGAACAAAAGAGGAACCTAGTTACATTATTTAGTATATAATTGAAAATTGTTCGTAGTGTAGTGTACGGCAGGGTGGCTCAGTGGTTAGAGTATCAGATTCCGAAGCAGACATGCCCAGATTCGAGCCCTGTCCCCGGCAAATTCTGGCCAGTACATGATGAGTTCTTAATAAGGACGAAACCAATCTATTGGATGAATTGCCTTTTCTACACTATACAATTCTTAGTTTATACTGACAAAATGTAAGTACTTAATGGGTCAGGTGTTTAATTCATAGAAAGTTTCTTTTGATTGATTATTGAGAATCACTGCTGCTGTTAATTGTGCCTTAACCGGTCGTCAGTAATTGATACCCCAGCGTCTTTAATCGATAGGACGCCTTCAGAGTGGCGGGACCTCTGAGAACCTATCTGTCATGGAGACTGACACGTCGTGCACATAGAACAACAAGTGAACAATCGTGAATATAATAAATTATTGCTTTCTCCATTTTGGAAAGAATAATCACGAAATGTATTTTTAAGATGAAAGTATATTGATGTGTACATTAGATTATATATTTTATTCATGCTGACTTTGTCATATATTTGCGTTCATATTTGAAATAATTGGTTGTTAGGAGCGCAATACCTAGGGCCAAAATTCCAAACAGTAGTTTTGCTAGGTTTTAGTAACCGTTACAATTACATTTTTAATTGATTTTCATTTCCAGTTCGCCTTAACCGAAAAACGTTTTGCCAGTTTGTCTAGAACGTGGTTTTCTCTTGTCATGTACCTCTAGGTGTAACTCAGCTTTATGCGAACATTTTCCTATGCTATTTATATTCATCGATGGTTTTGTTCAAATTTCGTTGGAGAAGCTAAAATGCACACCACTCGTGTCAGTCTGTTTAATTAGCAAAGTTTAAATATATTGTAAGCCAAGCAACTAAAGCATTAGGATAGTGTTTATTTCATTTCCGCTCATCATCAACATTATCATCATCATCATCAATATGCACAGCACTGCAAATGCCAATAGTAAATTATGTTTCATTGAAATTTTACCATAAGAAGAGAGACAAAAACAAGAAAATTTTTATAAACAACGACAAAAGTAATAATTATGGCACACAAATTATTAGTTAAAATTTATGAGAGAGAGAGAGAGCGCCTAGTTACTGTGAGTATATTTATCGAGTTAACACACAGAAGTGAGGAAGACTAAACCTCTGCACAACACAATTATGGCCAAGTCAGCATTAAGGCAAAGCGATATCAGCAATACAATTATATGTATCAGGTGTTGCGAATCTAGCAACAAATTGGTTCACTTGTTACCAGAAGGATAAATCAAAGACAGCATGAACGGAAAGTACAATCTCGTTCACATTTGTCTCGTGGTTGCTGGCGACTTTTCAGTAGGAGCCGGTATTACGCCCTTTAACTACTATATATTTGGTTGAAGAATGTGGGATAATAGGACGGTACAATATAACTTCCTTGCGGTTTTCAATCTAACACGCCATAAACATTGTTCAGTGCCGCTAACTTCATTTTTTAATTGGCCAAACATAGGAGGAATTGCAATTTTGTATTCGATGTTGCGCACCTAGAATATATATATATATATATATATATATATATCAGGTCTCCCAACAATCAGTATCTTAACATAGGAGGACTTGGCGAAGTCAAATTAAGGCTTCAAAAGTTCGCACAAAATCTTTGCATTATGTCTGGTCGTGGTAAAGGTGGTAAGTCTCGCAATAATAAGGCCAAGAGCCGATCTGCACGTGCTAGTCTTCATGTCCCGGTTGGTCGTGTTCACCGTCTCTGGCGCAGAGACAAATATGCTGAGCATGTTGGTGCCCGTGGTCCGGTCTACTTGGCTGCGCTTCTTGAGTAGTTAGCTGCCGAAGTGTTGGAGTTGGAAGGCAATGCACCACGTGACAACAACAACAACAACAAGACGCGTATTATTCCAAACCCTTCAATTGTTCATTATTGGCCCGGTTTGTCCACCACAATGGGGTTCACGTTTTCATCATCGCTCGTGGCTTAAGACCGTCCATGGTGTAGTAGCCTCGGAATTTTCTCGAGTCGAACTTGACGCAGATTTCTAGCAGTGGCGTTCTTTATCCGTCCTGGGTTTTTTTTGTTTTTGACAGAGTTAACTGCGTGAAATGATAAGGTGGGCATCCGCTAGCAGGTTGTGTCGTCTTTATCGCCATGCTCGGGGTTTATTTGGCCTGCTCTCTGTGTTGTTTAGAGGCCAAAGTGTGTACTGTTTAGATAATTCTTCCACTCTAGCTTAGTTTGACTCCTTTACTTACTAGTATTTCTGTAGGTTTTTTCACGGTTACACGAGAAGGAAGCATCAGTTTTTTTTAAATTTTGATGTAAGGCTGTTTATGATGACAGTGAAATTTTAACATTCAATTACTGTTTTTAATAAATTATATATATATATATATATATATATATATATTGGGCATACGTCAAGTAATTGCAAAAGTGCTGACGGCGAGATTCGAACCATATGTATAATCCGTCACTAATTCGACGGGATTGATGTTTACTTCAAGCTCGCAAACTTGATTTAAATAATTGTTATGTATATGTGGCGAAACCTGCAAACAGTTAATGTTCGTGACTGCATAGAAATTTTGCAGCCGACATTTCCAGTCAAGTTCAATGTATGCGAGACTGCTAGAGGTGAGAGCCGCATATCTAATTTTTTTTTCCATATATATGCAATGCGGTTTGATTCTCGCTAGTCAGTTTGCAATCGTACTCTGATGATCATCATGGAAGGTCGAAACGCTTCAGTACATGTGACTGGCGGTAGTTTTTCTGTTGTTCGACGACTGGTTAACTTCAATGGGATTGATGTTTACTTAAAGTTCGCAAACATGATTTAAAGAATTGTTACCACAACCCGCGCAATCAGTGATTGTTTAATTGTATTATCTTTACATATGTATATGCGTTTTTAAATATTTATTATGCTGTTAAATTACATGACGTTTGATTGCTGTCTTTAAATGCTCATTGACAATTTGGGTAAAGCTGTTTAATCGGTCTCGAAACTTTTTTTTTCAAATTCAGGTATTTCTTTAAACGAGCATCAGACGAGTTCGACACAGGTGTCGTCCACGAAGAGATCTGCAACGACGACACAGTGTTACCATTGTGGGAAGGGAAAGTGGTCGCCAAAGTTGAACGGGCTGATTGAGCATATTACAAATTGATTTTTGTGATCTCCATTTTACGCCACCTTTATTTCGTTTTTGGTTGACGTAAACTTTTTTATACGCAATCGCCTAACTGCAATGATTTTATGCACTTTTTCTACTTTCATACACTAAAGTACAGGCTTTTTCGTTTCCACATATATTAAAAATATAATTGGTTCACTTAACCAGAAACTTGAATATAGTCGTGATTTGTTAAACTTCAAATGCGAAGACCCATGTTTTGACTGACAATCACTCTAGTAAGCCATGATTTTGTCATTATTGAGTTACTGGCCAGTAGTTTCCAGAACACTTATTAAGATTTGATCTTAAGAAAAATGGCTGTGTTATATATTTAGATTGTTTGCCGTGCCAGTTAACTGATTGCAACATGTACACCAACCACAAGAACCTTATTTTAATACATAGTATGCTGCATTATTTTGGTAAGGATGATCATCAGGCTATGACAGCTACTGGTTCAATGTCTATTTAATAAGCATCATTTATATATATATATATATATATATATATATATATATATATATATATTACTAGCTAAATCTTAACACTGTATTTAAACGTCTCTTTGCGCGGTGCTGTCCTTCTTGTTGTGGATTTAACCGCATTTTTCGCGTTCTGGACAATTGATAGCACTCTTTGGTCGGTAAAATCTTGAATGTTGTTCATTTTCAGGTGCTCTGATTATTATCTTCAATTGGTGGGTTCTCACTTGTCCCTTCCTTTTTAAGCCTTCCATCAGCTGATCGTCTGAAAATGACATTGGAACAAGATATTCCATTGTTCTCTTTCCTAATTTTCGAGACTTCAACCCTGAAGATGACACTGGAATTGAAGTCTCGAAAATTAGGAAAAAGAACAATGGAAAATCTTGTTCCAACGTCATTTTCAGACAATCAGCTGATGGAAGGCTTAAAAAGGAAGGGACAAGTGAGAACCCATTAATCGAGGTCAATAATCAGAGCACCTGAAAATGATCAAAATTCAAGATTTTACCGACCTAAGAGTGCTATCAATTGTCCCGCACAAGAAAAATGCGGTCAAATACACAATAAGAAGGACAGCACCGCGCAAAGCGATACGTTTAAATAGTTCTTAAATAAAAAATACGACTGTATTAGTTTTCCATCTAATTTTCCTTTGTAATTGAAATTACACTGACTACTCATAATTATGCGGCGGTTAGGAATTAAGTTTCATATACTGATTAGTGTTGTCTCTGCTGTTTGCATTCTTAGGCCATAATTTAGGCGTTGTTGGGAAACCTTTTCTCAGTAGCGAGCACCGATGCTAGCTAGAATGGGATCCATGATATTTTGGTTCAGAATAATTTTTTCTCCTTAATTCTGTGAAATCTTTACTTCCTATTTTATATATATATATATATATATATATATATATATATATATATATATATATATATATTTTTTTTTATACGGTTAACCATATAGCATTTACATGTCTGGTCAATCGCCTATTTGAGCTATTACTAATGTTACTACTGCTAATAAACAGAGTTAGGCACTATTACTCACGGATGGTCCATTGCTGCAAAACCGTGTAATTTATAGTTAAGTGTACACTACAAATGTGCTCTACGTCGCTCCATTTTAGTGGCTATTGATTGTGGCGCGGTTGAATTGCCACCAGCACAGTCAAACTGGTCATAAAGGCATTCACGCCAGCACATGAACTGTTGTGTCCAGATTCCATTGATGTAGGCTAGACTTGACCTATCGCCAATGGAGCTATTAAATAAGCCACCTAAAAATACATTGGTGTGTTCTGATAGAAATTAAGCATATGTTCCGGATTACTATTGTAACTTGATTTGTTCACCGATTGAGGTTGTCCGAGCAAATGGCGCTCTTCTTAAGTTGGCCGTTGCGAACGAAATTTAGTCCTTATGTGGTTTCGAAATATTGTGGATGTATCTATTGTGTAAGTCAAATTAACTTTGTTAGGTACCACATGTCGCAATAACATGGTCGGTTCTCTCTTTCGTTTGATAATAATAAGTGTTTCCTGATATTTATTGGCAATTCTCTTTGTTCTATAGGCGCGCCTTGACGATTTCTACTACGTGTTTTATTGTTGCTAACATTAGGTGCTTCTTTACATAATATCGTTAGACTTTACAATTTTACTGTCGCAAATATTTTGATTCAGGTCAATTGGATATCGGAATGTGTTTACGGCTAACCAGTTTGCTTTATACATTCTTCCTTCTCTGCTGAGAAAACTGACACCGCATATTGTTACAAGACATGATTAAATACGGCTCGTTGTGCTAAGCTGTACGATAGGCAGTTGGTCGCAGATAAACGACTAACTATGTCGGATTATTTCTGACGCTTCATGCATTCCCTGATTTTCAATCCCCACGAAGAGAGATAGAGAGACACAAGCACCCCTGGTTGATGTCGTTTTTCCGGAAATTGTATTATCTTCTGCCAATCGCCTTGTCAATTCTCTTATTCGTATCAACACTACTGATTGGTGGATTTAAATTTTATGCAGATGATGTGATATACAAATGTTGATAAATATGCGTGGTAAGAGAGTAGTAGTAGTTGGTTATTAATTTCATATCATTAACAGTTGTCGTCCCTGCCCCTATTTTGCCGGTGTTTTTTCCTCATTTATTATTTAACTATGTTAAATGATGAACGGATTTAAAGTCTAAAAACCGTGTTATTTATTAGTGGTTTAGTGCGCCTAATTGAAGACATCTTCTCTTGCATATCCCGACTCGAGTTCACCGGAAATTATTTCAATTTTTTATTTAGAGCCCCTGTTCCGTAAACTTTCAGTTTAACTTGCCAAACAACCATATCTGAAGTTTGCCTATCTGTTTAAAATGGTATATTGTTTCACTTTTTACTCGTATATGTTATTTTATACAATTACATTAACTCGTCATTAAAGGGCTATGAGGTTCTTTTCAGTGATAAAAATTGATGTGGTCAATTGATTTTATAATTGTACTGTTGACCATAATTAAAGAGTTCAGTCAGTTTCACCCACTTACAACCTAAACAGCGCCTATTTGTCTCAATTTAAATTTATTTAGCATAATTTGAAACTATATATATATATATATATATATATATATATATATATATATATATATATATATATATATTGCGAGCGTGTTTGCCTTTGTGTGCAGGTACGCGTGATATTGAGTTTTTCATTGTATTTTGTTACCTGTTTTTATTCATGTTTAACTCTCTCGATGTATAGCACCTGTTGTTTTATCGGTAAGATAATTGCGAGCGCTAGTTGATTTTAAATGTAGCTTGTGATGAGGTGTACTTTTTTAAGCAAATCAGAATGAAACACTGATGCAATTTTTTGTTAGTATCGAAGGTTATTGCCAAATCTATGCAATAAATTTCATATATTTTAGTTTAATATATACAAGTGGTAAGATGTTTTTCTAAATATTGATTTCTTTTAGCTCTGTTTTTAACGTTTCAAAAGCTCCCCTCAGGTATTCTTGTAACCAGTCTTGACAGTTTACATATTTTGCACCGTTTTTGATAAATGGTTAAATAAAAAATGAATTTTGATTTTTTTCTGTTGCCTTATTAATCATTAGTATAATCAAATAGGTCTACCACGGTGTTTTAGCTTATTATTTCACTATTTAAACAATAAATGTATGCTTTTTCTCTATGCATCATGTTAAAACACAACTTGTATAGTGTATAACTGGACTCTCTGTATTGTCTTTTGTGCTTTACGATTATCTAATTGTAATAATTGCCTACTTCTATAGAACGAATGCTTTCAGTGAATGTATTTTTGCTAAATAGTACTATTCAGTCTAGATAGATGTAGTGCTAATTCGGAAAAAAATAATAGTTAGAATAGCAAAAGTATCGCCTTAATTTTTTATTGTATTTTCATGAGAACGTAGATGCTTATATATGTTTTGTTTTTCGTGTACATAATCAATATTAATACTTCCTCGAATTGTTTCAGCTTATTTAAAAACTAACATGATTTCGTTATTCGTTTCTAAATTCGATTAACTGGGTAATAGATTTAAAACTCCAACTTTGATTCCTTTGAGTAATGTTTTCGTAAATGCGATCGCGTTGTACATAGATTGGACGTTTTTGGTAATTTTTCTACGAAAATTGAAAGCAATGAAATTTAGAAAGAAAAATGTTGAGGAAAAAGTTTTCTTGTTCTTGTGTGGTGAAACTCATGAATGTAGCTATCGAGAAAAGAAAAGTGAAAAATATAGTTTTACTAGAAACTTGATAGAGATATTGCAAATCTGCAATCGAGCAACTTTTCCTGATATTAAACTGCACTACTTTAAAATACTTAAAAAATTATAAGTTTGTCGTGTGTAGATGGGATGCTCTTTCTTGTCCTATTTGATCTTTAAGGAGTTGAAGAATAAAACTCAGCCTGCATCGGCGACTTACTAAGAAACATTTGTTGCTGAAATTTTGGAAGAAATAATAATGACGTCTTGCGTTGTCTTTTTAACACGATTTTCAGACTAAAGATTTACATCGATTCAACACGGGAACATACACTGACCATCCGATTGAAAATAATGTAAAATTTGGAAATGAAGTGAAATTGTGTCATATGCGCATACGGATACCGATGAAGATGACAAAAAGACTACTTTTATAGGTACGGTACGGCGATGATAAGAATTTATTAAATCAATGTTGCGATCTTCATATAAACACCTGATCCATTATATACTTACATATGCCAGTATAAACTAAGCATCATATTTTATAGAAGAAGCAATTTATTCAGTAAAATGGTTTCGTCCTTATTTGGGAACTCATCACGTACTACCCTTAATTTGCTGCGGACACGGCTCAAACCTAAGAACGTCTGCTTCGCAGCCTGTTATTCTAACCACTGAGCCAACCAGCCGCAAACTACACATAATTTTTAGTTGTATACTAACTAATGCTTCTTGGTTAGTCCTCCCTTCAGATGTAGTCTGTATAGCATACCTTTATACCTAAAATTCCAACTAACAACCCCAATAGGCTATTATATAACAGATGCCATCATCATCATCATGTCCAGCCATACAAAATCAAAAGTGACTGTTTCACTGCCATATAACCATAAGGAGTGAAAAAAAGTATATAAATGAAAGCAGAAATAATATTTTAGACAAATTATTAGTGAGATTTACGAGAGAGAGAGAGAGGCAGAGAGAAGGAATATCTATCTATTATGAGTAAGTTTATCAGGAAAAAATACAGAAATAAAGCAAACTAAACCTCTCCATAACATCATTATGGCCAATTAAGCATTCGGGCAAGGCAACATCAGCATTACAGCTTCCTTGCGGATTTCACTGTATGACGTCATAAACAAACACAACCTCGCAGATAACTTTGCCCTACTACGAAAAGAAAGATACGAAGGTGATTCTACTAGACACCTGCAACAAGATCGCCACCGAGCTCGATTCGATGCCATATCGCTAAGTATTTCTAACCAATAACTATGATGCGCACGAGGACGCCGTCCTGGCAGACGAGTGGGTCCTATATTACCCAATTTGGATGTAAGTGACTTCAATTGTTTCTGCCATGTCAAAATCTGCCCACCTTGTTTCTTACGCCAATTTGGTGCTGGATGAGAGAACAGAGCTCTATTGGGCAATCGGAATGAGGGTATACGCAAAACGTGACCGAGCCAACGAAGTTGATGGAGCCTTTGTTTTTCTAAAGACGAGTACTTATTGTCAAATCCAAAAATACGTCTACGGATGTCAACGTTAGTTATTCGTTGTTGGTAACCAACATGTGCTATACTTCTCAAACAACGATGATCGAATGCCTGTAAGCGTCTCAGATCATCAACTCTAAGAGGCCAAGTTTCACTAGCGTATAGTAAGACTGCGCGTACAGATGCATTGTAAACACGACCTTTAAGGCAAATTGAAATATTCGCGTTTCTCCATAAATGACGAAGGTTCGAGAAAGCTACTCTAGCTTTCGCGATCCGTATTCTCACCTCGTCGGACATATTGCCTACGTTATTGATAGAGCTCCCAAGATATGTAAACCTGTCGACTATGTCAAGATCTTCATTCTGCAGTCGCAACGTTGGAGTGAGTGGTGGGTGATCCTGTAACAGTATCTTACATTTAGAGGGTGCGAATTTCATACCGAAAGACGGAACAACGTTTGCTAATCTATTTAAGGTGGTCTGGGCAGCATGCTGATTGTCGAATACTAGTACGATATCGTCCGCATAGTCAAAATCGACTAGTTTATCTCCCGGGAGAACTTCAACTCCAGCGTCCTGAATGTGTGAGAGAGTGTTGTTCATAATAGCATCGATTACAAAATTAAACAAAAATGGGGAAAGTGGACAACCTTGACGAACACCACTGCTGGTTGTAAAGTTATGCGTTAATTCGTTGTAAACCTTAACGCGACCAGAAGTATCTGCGTAGAGAGCTCGTATAATATTAACAAATATAGTTGGCACACCGCTTTTCGACAAGATATGGAATAAAACATTGCGATCCACCGAATCAAATGCACCCTTGAAGTCTAGAAAGACGACTATTGTGGGACGGTGATATAAATGTCTCTGTTCGAGAACTTGCCTTAACGTAAAAATATTATCTATACAACCTCGTCCTGCGCGGAATCCGGCCTGTTCTTCTCTTGTTTGTGATTCACGTGAAGCGCTAAGACGACGTAGGATAATCGAAGCAAATAACCTTGATACGACCGGAGTCAAACTTATACCACGATGGTTATCGCACGAATTACGATTGCCTTTTTTGAAGATGGGAATGATGGTCGACTCATTCCAGTCAAGTGGTACGGTTTCCTCATTCCATATAGTATGAAAAAGTTTGGTCAACGCTCCTGAAATTATATCGCCACCATCCTTAAACAATCTCGGAAGCAGATCATCGGCGCCGGCGGCTTTGCGGCGCTTACGAGATAGGATTGCATCGCGTACTTCTAACTCGGATGGTTCTTCGGGACTAACATTCCACACTGTTGATGCAGACATGCTTTCGGTAATTGTAACTGATGCGGGTGGCCAAGAAAATTGATCTTTGAAGTGTTCAGCCCACCCGTCAAGACGACTTATTTTATCGGTTATTAAATCGTTGTTACTATCATTTATAGTTTCACTAACTTTTAATTTTCTCGGACCTGTTGCACGAAAAAGTTCGAACAAACAGCGAATATTACCTGACACCACGCCACCTGGAGACGTGATATTGAATGTAACCTATTTTCATGCCACAGTTTCATTTCACACTTTATCCATTGATTACTTATCTACGCAGTCATAAAAAATTTAGCAGCCCAACCGTTATTGTTGACGAAAATCTTTCCAGCTACCTGTTCATTTTACATTGCATTGTTCGTTTAATTTTACTAACTTGAACTGCAGTTCATCCTACAATTAATGCCTTATGGGATATCTTTTTTCATGTTCTCTCATTCCAAATGCTTTCGATATTTCGCCGTTTTTTTTATTTTTGTTTCGTGAAATGCAACTGATGGAGGCCTACGGTAAGCTTGGCCGAAATATCTTGATGAAAGAAAATTACTGGAACAATGAAAGCTGCGTTAGTCAAAACGCAGATCAGGTAATTACAATTATTCCAGGTGCGCATCAATGCAACTCCTTCAAGAAACATTTAACCTACGTTGGGTCTTGTTTGCTCGATAGCCCCTAAGCTAGATTTCTTCCAATTATACGAGGCACTTGAATATGGTACATAATCCTAGTCATGCTCAGTCATTTGAAACGGACGGGCTCAAAAGAATCAAACCAAGTATCCAAAATACAAACAACAAGAATACAATTCAAATATGTATATATTGTATAATAGAACCAAAACGGTGCAATAACTCGTGGAATCATTAATATTTCGATTAATGTACATATGATTTTATTATAAACCTTTAAGAGAAAATAAATAATATATTTGTTTTCAATAAAAAGTAATATGAAAATATGCTGAACAGAAACACCAGTTCTTAAATGCTGATGTACTGCAAAATACACAATGACCAAACTAGAAAACGTCCAGGTATGATAGATGATGTTGATTATCAAGGGCGAAGTTGCAGTTAAACAACGTATGTGAACAACAAAACGATAACTCCTGTCACACACACGGTCGCCACAATAAATGCACACTGGCCTTCGAAAATGTTCTAGGCTTAACAATGAAGCACTGATATACCGGCTGGGTAGCATACATGAATTTTGGTTATTTTATCGAAAGAAAATGACATAGCACCAGAAACCTTTGCTTATGAAGCAGCATGTTAATTCATTAGTTGACTGACAACGCCAACAGTGTGGCTAGTTAGTTTTAGTAGACTTGTGGCAAAAGCTAAAATTCTGCGCAGTTCTAATCCTTCGAAGGAAGTCGGCATTCGTTTAACTCGTGTCAATGCACGAGTTAATGTACCACGCAATTGACACGTTATGGTAGTTGCAAAAACCTTTAGCGAAGCATACATTAATTGCCATGAGAAGATATCTTTAAATCTGAACATACTCTATCGTCACGAACATAAAGACTAAATTTGAAAATATCTTCACAGCATTAACATTGATATTGCAGTAAATCGATGTGATCAAGTTTTGCTATGCATGCATTTAACCAAATATGATATACATAGCATCAGAAGCCTTCCCCTATAAAACAACATGTTAACTCATTAGTTGACTGACATTCGCCATGAGTATGGATAGTTAGTTTTAGTACAATTGTCATAAAAGCGAAAATTCTGCGCAGTTCTAATCCTTTGAAGGAAGCCAGCATTTGTTTAACTGCATTCGACTGCAAATCCACTGGTAGCGGATCGCTTTCTCATCATTGTGTAATTTTTTTAAAAAGCCGCGAACACTCAAATTCTGTAAGACAACACAGTGTAGTTAAATCCACATTCTAGATAAAGTTGTTTTAGAACTACACAGTAAAACCTTTAAAACCCAAATTAAAATTCAGCTCCAAAAACGAATAAATAAAATCACATTCTGATGATGTACAGTGCACAAGTTTTAAAACTCTGAAGAAACAAATTTACAAGATCTGATAAATTACTGCTATCCGAAGTAAATTTAGCGAAATAAGCATAAGCTATTTTAAGTTGTAAAAAAGAAAAAAAGAAACTGGCAGCATAAAAAAACGATGTCAGTGAATAAAATAGACCAAAAACCGAACTATTTCGCCTAAGCTCGCTGACGCTTGCTTGGTGGCACCTGGTCGCCATTAACACCATTTAACGCGCAAGTACTTCCATTACCCATCACAGATTCACCCAATGCATGCTTCACACCGTTCGTTTGGTGAGCGACCACATCAGACTCCGTTGACAGACAATTTGTCTCGCTGTCTTTTGTCAGCTTTGTTTCAGTAGCCTCGTCAAGGATATCCTTGTCTAGCGAACTGCTAGCCTTTCGTTTTCTTGTCTGATTAGAAACAGCATCGCTATCCTCCACATCAGACCCGACGCAACTTGCAGGTTTTTGCAATGCTGCCGATATACCGTCGGGGCGAACCTCAGCTAAGCCTCGTAAATTGTCAAATCGAACAATTATACAAGTCATGTTGTCGCAACCTGTGCCATCGCCGGACGTATTCGGAGCCAGACACGAGTGAAATAACTAAATTTCAGTACAGACACAATAGATGAGGAGGTAACCAATTTGAAACTAGATAACTTTTTCTGTAAAATATATTCACGCCCCTCACGTGTTGAGCTACATGGGCAAAATAAAGTTATTTTTCTTGAAAACAAATTTGCGCATTTGAAATAAAAATTAATCCCACTTTATTTAACCAGTCGTACAACACAGCAGAGCTACCTCTGTTCGCACTCACAGACGCATCTCCACCTTCATCATCATCGTCATTACAATTATCACAAACGCAAAACAGCCGACTTTAAGGACTGACACTTCAGTTATATAACCCTTAGTTAGTTGAAAAGATTAAACAAAAAGATCGCTAACTGATCCTTATTTATAAAGGGAAGTATGTAGTGCAGGACGACTTGCATACCTAAGAACCACAAAGAAATTATTCCACCTAGACCTCCACACAAACACCATTATGGCGGTGGTTTTTAAGGCAAGGTAACATCTGCAGTACAGCATCTTAGTAGTTTTGTACTGTAACGCTTTGTCAACATGACCCAACCTCGCAGCAAACTCTGTCCAACTAAGAAAAGAAAGTTAAAACTATTTTACCACAAAGCTGCCACAAGATCGCGTCATGGCTCGATTCTAAGAGATCATGCTGCGTTTCCACCCAAGAGCTATGATGCTCAAGTGGATCCCATCCTGCAAGACAGACTAGTCTCATACTAATGTAGTTTTTTCTGCCCCATGAACATCTGGTTCCTACACCAAGTGGTTTGAACATCCACCATGTTTATAGCATAAAAAGAACGTTATTGTTAGATGGAGATGACAAAAGAGAATGAAAAGAGGCAGAATCGGAGATGAAGGTGTCTGCATTAGCCTGATTGTGTTCATACACTCTGCATGACTCAGCAGATAAAGCGAATTTATCTATCTTGTGTATGAACGAAGCAGTATGGATTCACTATTGTTAGTGGTTATTGTTATACGTGGCCTGTTAAAAAATATTAGGTCGCTCCTTTCCAGTAGGAGTGGCATAAATTCAGTTTTAGAATCTGCCCAATTAAGCTGACGAGTACTATCTGTTCAGGCGCCAGTCTCCAAATATTCCTTTCGGCAACTGAAACGTCACATTCGCGTTTGACAAGTTTGCTTTCATTTCGTCACAACCTATTTCAACGGCCTTCATTAATCATGATAGGCGCGCACACACCCCAGCCCCAGTATTCTCAAAAAAATTTAACTCCACTTTTCATGTGGGCAGCACAATTTTAGTGCAATTACGAGCATTAAATTTAATGTGCACATTACGTCACACGAATAAGATTTAAAATAAAAAACCCGTCATTGAGTGCGAGCATGATAAAAATTCCATAAGATAAATTTGTGAACTTGAGGTAAACATAAAACTTGTAATATTTAACCAGATATGCAACCGCTTTTGTCCTTGAGCCAGGAAGACCAACCGTACTAAACCAATCAATATGGTGCAAAAAGCCTGCGAGTTTCGCCACAGAATCCTTACATTGCAAGCAACTATCAATTATACAGTTCTGAAAAATATCTCACAAATGACTGCTAACTCGTGTATGAATAAAATTTACTATTAATAATCCTTTACATACTATGAGATCATCGCTAGCTGGCTTTTCATCATATGACGCAGCACAGGTATAATTCCGCAATGTAATTAGCTGAAGCATAAACATCACGAATAACGGCTGGACTAAACAAACTATGCGGTCTAAATCACGCATCAAATTAATTTAGTACATCCATCGTAATACCGATTGTAATTGAATTTATAATTTAGCTAAGACAAAAGACATACGAAAAGTCAAAATTTGTGGAAAGTTATAGTTTTAAGTGGAAGCCTCGCACTTTCATGTAGTACAAGTAATAAATTTCGATACATTAATTTTAATCGCTTGAATTTTGATACACTGTTTTGCTTTAAATGTATACATTTTAAAATTAGTACTAGGCGTATTTTTAACCTGCAAGAGTCGACTGTACGTAATTTATTTTAAAAAAATCAACTATCAAACAGTACATTACATGTCAAATTTAAAAAAATCATGGTAGCTTAAGAAAATCGAAATTAACCAATTTTCCTTTAAAACTCACTTGTTCACAAATTTTAGAGATAAGTTTTGGATCACCTTCAGCCTCGGCGTTATCGTAGTTAGCATCTTCTTCACACTTTGTTTCTGCTGCCGCAGTGTCATCTAAAATGTCTGCGCGAATTTCTTTCTCCTCTTTTTTGCCAACTTTTTTTGATCTCGTCTGTATTTCATGTTTCTTTATTTCTAAACCTTTCTTGAATTTTGACTCTTGACTAGGCAATAGGTTGTATCTCCCTGGATCTACCAGTCGTTCGCGGATAAAACTGACAATCTGATCAGACTGCATGCAGTTTGTAATGCCATCACAAGCCAGCACCAGGAATTCGTCATCTGTCGGGTCCAGCTCAGTGACCGTGACGTCTGGAACGGGAATAATCATCTGCTTTGATAATGGAAGATCTTCACGTGACTGGAAATCAAAAAAAAACAAGAGGCGCTTAGACAACACAAAAAAATTTACAGTTGCTTTAAGGCAGAATATGTTGACGTAGTATTTAAAAGACATTGTATGAATTGAAATGTGTTTGAACTTACAACGATTCAGGGCAGACCATACGCTGGCTTTTTCGTTAGTCCAATTACCCGATTCGTGTTATCTATTAATTCAATTATTTCATGGATCTTCTTCAGCTGACACCTCATCACATGGAAATTTTTCACGCAACTAAGAAATTTTGTTTTTACAAATTCAGTTTCATGACAAATACTGATGTTTAACCAGATAAGCAAGCGTCAGGTATGTTTGCATGTGTCTCAAATATATATATATATATATATATATATATATATATATATATATATATATATATATTGTCTAGATAAATATTTATTTTTCCAGAAATTTGTAGTTTAAATCTACAAAGGATAAGTGCACCATCCAAGTCGACGTGTTCCAAAAAGAACGAAAATCTGGGATGCAACCACGCCATCTATAACTAGTCGCCATGTGGTGCAACATCTTACTTTACGTCCGATATTTGTGATACTCCACCATCACCACTTATACCAACTTCAGAATTACTTCAAAAGATCCGTTATCAGGTGCTACTTTCCAGAAGAACTATAAAGATTCATTCGTAGTTTTTTTAGCCCGTAGCCATAGAAATTCCGGCCTGACGACCGGCGGGCACAAGATAGTCATCTCAAGAACGGTAGCATGAAACTTGCCAGCTCTAAAAGGGACAACCATCATCCCGTTTCATGTAAAGCCTCGAGTTTAGTATAACTGAGCAAACGTGCCAGACGCGAAGGGCAAGTTTCGGCTACTGAAGGAAACTTTGACAACTGGCATCTGGCCACATAGTGCTCATCAGCCTTGGTTAGCATAATCTAGGAGAAGGAAAACTCCGAATAAAAACGAGCCTCAATAGGGATGGGCTACCTAGTGTTCTTCTACAGTCCACATATAACCATGAACGACTTATGGTTATATGGCAGTGAAACATTAATAATTTTTGTTTTTTGTATGGCTACGTATGATGATTAAGACGAATAGATAACTACTGTTTGTTGTCGATAACTAATACATATACAATTGTGTACAAGGTGTTTTGCACCTAGTAACAAATTAATTCAAATAAGCCCAGTAGGATAATCCAAAGACAGCATGAACGGAAGGTATAATATCATGTACACATTCGTTTCGTGCTTAATTGAGACTCATTAGTAAGAACCTGTATTACGCCCTACACACACTGTTTTGGAGAGGAATATGAGACAATTGGACCGAAAAAATCTCCTATACGGATGTTTAAATCTGCAGCCGAGGATCTAACTTGGGAAATTCGACTTCAAAGCCAACTCACTGTATATACCGATCCTGTAAACGGTACCAACACCATGGTTGCTAAGTCGAGTGTCCATGGAATTATAAATTTCGTTGAAGCTTACTTTAGTTTCTCCTACTGATCCTGTTTAAACGAAATTGTTAACAAGTGTAACACTAAATACACAATTACATATATATATATATATATATATATATATATATATATATATATATATATATATATTATATTATTAGTTTTCAACCACAAACATTATCAAAATGTTATATTTAACTGAATGGTATCATGATTATCGCGAAGACCAATAACCTATATCGATTAAAGACATTGTATGGATTAGCTGGAGTCACGAGTGTTTTAAAAGTAGTAGAAATTCTCCATTTTTGTGAAACTAAGCATATCTTGAATTCCATTGTGTTGGTACCGTGTACCGACTTGATAACGACTGCGTGGTTATCATGTACCATATTCGGCAACTATATTGTTGTTATATATATATATATATATATATATATATATATATATATATATATTAGTTTTCAACCACAAACATTATCAAAATGTTATATTTAACTGAATGGTATCATGATTATCGCGAAGACCAATAACCTATATCGATTAAAGACATTGTATGGATTAGCTGGAGTCACGAGTGTTTAAAAGTAGTAGAAATTCTCCATTTTTGTGAAACTAAGCATATCTTGAATTCCATTGTGTTGGTACCGTGTACCGACTTGATAACGACTGCGTGGTTATCATGTACCTATTCGGCAACTATATTGTTGTTATCAGGTGTACTAACCAGGCAAAAAGTTTTGGTACCCTTTACAGGCTCGGTATATATTTTTTATATCGAGTTGGCATTGAAGTTAACTCCACTATAGCTAATAGAAAAAATCGTATAGGAGCTGGAACGTCCAGTTGTTCCACATTCATCATCAAAATATATAATGGGTAAAGGGCGTAATACCGGCTCCTACTGATGAGTCGTCAGTAGGCACGAAACAAATGTGCGCATGGGGTTATACATTTCGATCATGCCAACTCTGTTTTATCCTTCTGGTCGTATTTTAAATTCTTTGCTACAAGGAAAGCTCCATTAATGTTAAAATTGTTTGACTTTCAGTTTCGGAAATTTTTTCTCATTGCCATCTTCAGAGCTCGTTCAAAAGTCACACAAATGGTAACAAAGAAGCCACAAAAATCAATACACACATAACTCTCACATTCGCCACCTCACCATCTTATAAACATTAATACAACATAATATTAACCAATTCTAGTGTAACTTTAACAATTACACATGCTCACCTATACATCCACATAACCCAATTGAGATATATATCACTATATTTTTCTAAGTTTAGATCTAAGCATGTCAAGTTAGGCTAGTTTACAAGGAGTATCGAGTAAACACTTTTAAAAAGTCAATCGACAAATCATATTCAGACGAGTCATTTTGTTACGTTATTTTTATTAAGATTACACCAACCTACATAGCTAACATCCCTCTACATCCACTTAAATTTACCAGATCATAATCAAGCATCAAAGGTTTCACTAAATTATTGGTGCTCTCTCTCTCGCTCTATCCAGTTAACCTTATTTATTATTGCGTATCTAGACTACTGTCCACTAACAATCATATTAATCGGTAGATAAATAAATTCAGAATGGTAAGATAATTAAGGTTGTCGATGTTGGTATGTAACGTGGCGACAAATACTAGAGTAAGTTAAACTTGCTAACTTTGGAATGAAATTGAAAAACTAAAACTAATCTAAAACCATACACATCGAAATAGCAAAGCACATTGAAATTGGAGTACGAAAATGTAAGAAAAGATAATTAAATAAATTGCGAAAAAGGCTCATGCATAAATGAATACATCAGATCCAATTCCAAAACAGGTTAAATGAAGCCCTATAGGCTAAAGAAAGCTGATGATAGAAGTATACAAAAGTTATATTATAATGTTGAATATATTCGCTGTTCTATCAAACTTGTAAACTTTTACTCTGAATTTTGATTCATCCGGTGTTCTTCTCTTGCTAATGGATAGTGCCTCATTGGATACTGTACCTAGAGATTTTTTAACACTCGACACACATGATGGTATTTAAACTGACTCTTTTAATAGGCTGGTCAATCTACTGCGGTTACATGTAGAGATACGTTTGCAGCCTTCACAATCTAGCTGATGGTCAGATTCCTGTGAGAGTCTAGTGGGGTACAATTTCTTTGTGTCTCTATTTAGTGTTTTATGTTCACCTCTTCTAACCCTAATTCAAAGCATCACCTCTCCTACAAATTATGATCTATAACATGTTACGCGTAACTAAAAAATTCACAATTAGGTGGCAATGAAACATCCGTTATTTAAATGTTTAGGTATCACTGCGCTGCCTGAATTTTTAGTTGTGCATTTCTACAAGAGGTGAAGCTCAATTAATCCGCATTCTTTCCTGCTTTACACATTACGTGGTAAAACACAAGCACATAATGATAATCTGTCGCAGTTTATATTGCATATTCCCGAAAAAATGCCAATCGGCAGACAAACGTACTTGCTTTTATCAAAGCAATTACGGTGTGCATAAGTATAAATCAAATTTAATTTCGAAACTATTTACAACACACAAGACAAATAGCATTCATAAATCACCTTATATTGATGATCTCCAAATGCCCGGCTTAAATTAAGACCACCGTTAATACGACCATCGCACGTTATAGTACCACCTGCCGCCAATATTCGCTCCGTTTCAATCTTGTCCTCTGGTTTGTGGTCTACCGATAATTCAATTGCCTTGCCTCCACGACAAAGGATTGCTCGACTGTCTCCAATGTTAGCGACAACACAACGAATCTGCAAAGTCAATACATACCGAATATGTTACTAAACACATAAATAACATAAAGAATGATTCAATCTTGAAGAAACTAAGGATTTCTCCCGATAAATAAATCAAATCAAATAATTTTATGTATAGCAAAAATAACATAAATAAAATTGTTACTTAAATTAACCAGTAGCATGATAAATTAACTGTATATTCAATTCACATCACAACATGAGATTACACTTTTCGTTCATGCTGCCTTTAATTTATCCTTCTGGTCAAAACTGAACTAATTTGTTACTAGGTTTGCAACACCTCATACATACTTGAATATATATTAGCTCTTCGCAACAAACAGTATTTAACTGTAATATATTGAATTGAATGATGTCATGCTTACCGCGAAATGTGATAACTGATATCGATGAAGGCCAGAATGTATGGTTTAACTGGAGTAACAGGTGTTCGGAAATTGTTGTAATTCTCAATTTGGGTGAACTTTAGCATAAATTTATATCCATCAGGTTGGTATCATGTACCGACTCGGAAACCATAGTGTTAGTATCCGGTACTCATCGATTTCAAAAAGGTATCAGTTACTAACACAATAGCCATAGTGTTAGTATCCTTTACAGACTCGGTATATATATTATATAGTGTGAGTTAGCATTGAAGTCGCATTGTCGTTGACTTTAGATTATGTTAGCTTCACTATTACAGGTTTACACATTCGTCTAGGAGATTGTACCGTCCTATTATTCCACATTCTTCTACCAAATATATAGTGGTTAAAGGGCGTAATACCGGCTCCTACTGATGAGTCGCCAGTAAGCACGAAACGAATGTGCATGAGATTATACTTTCTGTTCATGCTGCCTTTGGTTTATCCTTCTGGTCACAACTGAACTAATTTGTTACTAGTTCGCAACACCTAATACATACTTGCATATTCAGAAGATCCCAAAATAAATTCATATAGTATAATATAAATCACAACTTTTAAAAGTATGCCTTTCAAATGTTTTCTCAAACTAAATGTATGATTAGACAAAACTTGATTGAATATTTAGGAATGGCAACGTCATACTCTAAACCCGTAGCACTACCGCCAGTACGTTGCGTTATTGTGTTTTTGACAATAAAAATGTGATTAGTTTTTAATCTTCAAATTCGATTTATAGAATAATTCGTCGTTTATTATTAAATGAGAAATTTTTTTATATAAATGTACTCTACATACATGTATTGTCACAGACAAAATAGGCAATCTTCGTCGTTTTGTCCATAAAAAGCAGACGTAAAACTGTAGCTTTATCCGCATCTTTCTCTCTCTTTTTTATATAATATTTTTCAGTTATTATGGTTATATGGCAGTGAAAAATTAGTCACTATTGACTTTTATATGGCAGGACATGAGGATGATGAGTGGTTAGCACGTCAGATTCTGAAGCAGACGTGCTCAGGTTCGAGCCCTGTCCGCCGCGAATTCTCGCCTGTCCGTGATGAGTTCCCCATAAGGACGAAACCGGTCTACTGGATGAATTGCCTTTTTCCACACTACACAATTCTTAGTTTATACTGACGAAGTGTAAGTCATTTATTGGTTAGATGTTTACATCAAGTTCGCAACCTTGATAATTCTAACTGCTGTGAAAACGTTGTGATATCAGTTACCGACTCGGTAACAGCAGTGTTGGTACACCTTACATGCTTGGTATGTATATATTTATATATTGAGATTTAAATGAAGTTAGGTGAACTACTGTTGGTAAACATATTTCGATTAGAGAATGTACCGTCCAAATGTCCCACAGGTATAAAAGAATCACCGGCTAACTTATGACGCCAGTAAGTACAAAACGAATGTGGACAGGAGAATACACCTTCTGTTCATGCTGACTTTGGTTTATTTTGCTAGGTCTATTTGAACAGATTTAGTACTAGGTGCGGAAAACTTAATACACAATTACAAATAAATTAGTTCTCCTCAAAAAAAGCAGCAACATAACTGATATGTATTTACAAACGCTTGATACGGTTAACAGGAAACAGTCATTGAAGACAACTTAATTTACTTTTGCTTCTGGAGTGTCTTTCGCAGTCGGAGGCAACAGCACACACAGACAAGCAGTGCACCCAACGTCCAAAGTGGGTTCTAACTTCGAATCAGCAATTCCATTGAAGTATTTCGGAACCATTATCTCGCAATGGTCCTCCTCGTCCTCGTCTTCATCATCATCACTACTTTCGTCATCATCCTCATCATCCTCATCATCGTCGTCATCCTCTTCGTCGTCATCATCCTCATCATCGTCGTCATCCTCATCGTCGTCTTCATGGTTCTCCTCTTCTTCCTTCACAACCTCATCTGTCATCTCACCATTTTCATCAATTTTATTTTCTAGAACAAGAGAAAAACTTTGGTAACTATCAAACGATACTGGAACACAGAGCAATTCTTTTTCGAATGCGACCTTTAATGAAACCTAAAATCTCATTCAAATGGGCAAAGATAAAAATAAATGATGGCGAATGCAAAAAAAACCATTTCTTTCGTATCTTTTCCTCAACTCTCTAAAAACGGACATATTTTATCTTAATGAAAAGAAAAACAAACGTAAAAATGTAAATGCGAATGTGATATAGGGCAGTGTCTGTTTTTTCTATTAATGAATATATACATATATATATATATATATATATATATATATATATATCATGCTGTTGTAGAGCTATGTACAAATACACAGGTTATATATATATATATATATATATATTTATATATAATCACATTAAAGCAGATATATACAACACAGGTTATGTATATATATATGTATATATATATATATATATATGTATATATATAACCATGCAGTTGTACAACATCAGGCTATATATGTATGTATATGTATGTATATATATATATACATATATATATATATATATATATATATATATATATATATATATATATATATATATAACCTGTGTTGTACATATCTGCTTTGAGTATGATTATATATATATATATATATATATACATATATATACATATATATATATATATAACCTGTGTTGTACATATCTGCTTTGAGTATGATTATATATATATATATATATATATCTATATATATATATACATATATATATATATATACCTATGTATGTACATATCTGCTTTGATATGATTTTTATATATATATACATATATATATGTATATGTATCTATATATAATATATTTCAAAGCAGATGTACACACAGGTTATATATATATGTATATATGTATATATATACATATATATATACATATATATCTATACATATATATATATACATATATATATATATATATATAACCTGTGTTAATACATATCTGCTTTAGTATGAATATATATATATATATACATATATATATATATATATATACATATATATATCATATATATACTATATATATAACCTGTGTTGTATATATCTATTTTGAGTATGCATTATATATATATATATATATATATATAACCTGTGTTGTACATATCTGCTTTGAGTATGATTATTTATATATATACATATATACATTATATACTATATATATATATATATATTATATATATATATATATAACCTGTATTGTACATATCTGCTTTGAGTATGAATATATATATATATCATATATATACATATATATATATATATATATATATATATATATAACCTGTGTTGTACATATCTGCTTTAAGTATATATATATATATATATATACATATATATATATATATATATATATATATATATATATACCTGTGTTGTACATATCATGTCTTTTATAGTATGATTATATATATATATATATATATATATATATATATAACCTGTGTTGTACATATCTGCTTTGAGTATGAATATATATATATATATATATATATATATATATATATATATATATAACCTGTGTTGTACATATCTGCTTTGAGTATGATTATATATACCTGTCAATCAGTGTATAATATATACAATATATATATATATATATACATATATATATAACCTGTAGTTGTACATATCTGCTTTGAGTATGATTATATATATATATATATATATATATAATATACCTGGGTTTTCAATTGATTATGCTAGCATCAGATTTATATATATATATATATATATATATATATATATATATATATATATATATATATATATATATATATATAATTATGATAATGTTGCAATAATGTCCATAATTGTTTACAAACATGAACTTGCACCACTCTCACTGTCAGCTGTTACATCCATGTTCTGTTCTTTTACTTTTTCCTCGGAAATATCATTATTAGCGGACGCGTTTTCATTTCCTTCCAAGTCTGTGTCTGTTTTAGGTTCGTCTCGGGTGGTATCATTCACATCAGTGTCAGTGTCTGGAAATGCAAAAGTGACAGAACGTGAAGGCAATTTTAAAAAAAGACCAAAAATGGTACAACAATCGAGCAGGCGTTAAACAGACTAAAACGTAACAATACCAACACCTAAAGGAAAGTCTAACCAAGAAAGATTAGTTAGAATGACTATAAATTATATTTAGCGTGCGTGAGGTTAGTTCAGTGGTTAGAACAACATATATTGAAACAGACTTGTATGAGTCCAAGCCCTGACCGGAGAAAGCTCTAGGCAATAGTGTTCCTAATAAGGACGAAAATCGTCCATTGTATGAATTTTCATTTCTGCATTATACAATGCTCAGTTTATATCTATTTAGTTGTTATTACAACTAGCACAACCAATGTACACTTAAACAATCATCGTTGGTTAAGAATAGCATATATAGGTAACGAAAAACGAACAAGCAATGTTAGCATCCACAGACGTAGTTTTGGCTAGTGGTCAACAAGCACTCCTTATTACACAGGGCATATACATATACATATATGCAATATATAAAGATATAAGAAGATTGCAATATATATATATATATATATTTATATATTATATATAATCGTACTGATGCTTATATCAAGCACGTAACCCTGATTTAAATAATAACATGGTTGTGTAGCTCTTCTACGAAACAACTCATGCGCCAGAAGCCTTGGTATTCATTCAAGACAAGCCATACAATGAGTAAACTTCCTAAATGGAACAGTGAATACACATGGAAAAAACTGTCCAGTTCGAGTATGCATTCTGAAACTTGGCTGAAAATGGCCTAAACCACACCGAGGAAATGTATTCGCTTATAAAATAGTGCAAATGATGAAAGTTGTAATTGGTAATTGCCAGCAATTTATAAACTAAATTTGCCGACAGTACACTTGAATTGAAAACTCAACTTTTCTGCTTAGTAATATCGACTGGTGATTCCAAAGGGGCTCATCTAATTTGAAAAATGCTGTCTAAACTATTTAATACGCATAGAAATCTAGACTCCTCCAGACTACCCGCATATGTTGTATAAACTAAAAAATATACTATCACAAGCTATACTTGATGTAATGCTCTTCGTGAAGCGAGACAGGAGCCAAATTAAATGCGGAAATGATTTATGTATCTCAGAACATAATAATTAAATATTCGTGACCGTAATTTTAACACGGAACTTACCCTGGTTTGATCTTCCAGAGCCCCATTCAGTTAAAATTCGCATGAAATAAAACCAAAAAAATCAAAATAGACAGTAATTTAAAAAATGTGAAAACAATGGCAAATGATAGCCTAGCTCAAATTACTAAGTTCCACAAACTTTTAAACAACGCCGTCTGCGAATATGAAACTGCCAAACGATGATTGAATTGAGCAGTACATATGAAAAGAAATATTGCCTCAAATCAAAAATAATTCCGGTTGACATTTGGTATATATATATATATATATATATATATATATATATATATATATATATATATATATATATATATACATATATGTGAAAACACAACAACGTACTCCATGGAAGAACATTTGTTAATAAATCTTATTTCTACCATGTATATACAACCATTATTCTGGATTCGTTAAAATTTTGGATAATCCAATCCTATCTGTCAGTTGTCGTAACCAATCACCTCTTAGCTGTTTTTGTTTTGCGCAACGTCATGTGGTGTGTCATTGCTTTCATTGTGAGTGCGTGCGAAATTGACGGATTTGTCGTATTTTAAGGAATGTAGGCTATTTTTTAAGGTCTGTTATTAAGAAGTAGAATTTTTTTTATATATATAAAGATTTTTTTGCCGATAATATTCAAATATGCTGATCTTGTTCTCTCATTTTCATATTTAAAAACGCATAAATTGTACAGCTGCTTTTTAGCCCAATCTCACTCACTTGGGTTCTTGAGGAATGAAACGTATGCATTCGTCATAAAGTCAAAATAGCACCAGACTAATATCAGTAAAAGAACAAACAGAGGAAGTGTCAATTTGGTACTGGTTGAGAAGAAACGTTTAGAAAACAAATTGTTATCCGAAAAAACTACTCTGATCAGCGCTCAGACGAGTCGCCCACGATCTTGTTAAGACGAGACTGATTGACTCATCGCATAACTTGTAAAAGTATTAGACCCGTTGCGGCTGCTATTTGCAAAATTTACTCGTAACTTCGGTAACGCCTCTCTATTTGAATAAACAAAATGTCCATAAGTTGCATGTCAAGTATACGTTATCTCCTCTTATTGCAGAAGCGCGATAGATGACCGATTATAACTGCCAACCCCGGGACGATGTTGTTAAAACGATGTATCCACTCATTTTGATTTCAATCCTAACCAGGTCAGCATCTGAAAGCATTAAAGTATAGCTAAATTTAAAAGTCGTCCAGTACAATTAGTCCGCTCTTTATATGCTCCACTGCCAAGGAATCGTATTACAGTGTCAATGTCGTCAAAATTGGTGCCGATTTGCAAACATACAATCATGCTCGCCAATCTACTGAGGCAATTCTGGTGGATGGCAGGAAGCACAAAAAAGGTAGACCAGTAATCTCGTGACCGGCTAATACAATTCGCGATATTAATCACTTGATCACGCCATAACATAACACTACTAACCAAGAGACACTTGAATGAGCAAAAATCTGTGGAAATGTAGTAGCAAACAGTCGATTATAGCGACCTACCTAATTAACCTCGTCGAGTTGGAGGTCGAGATCTCTATTTATATATAGCGGGTAAAAGGTGTAGAAATCTTCACGCGGTCGATACAGTGAGTTGGCTTTGATCTTACATAGACGAAGAATTTAGATAACATTGACTAGTAATGATTTAATACAAAAACACAGAGGATTTTTAATTGTGTATAATGAGTTCCGTACCTAGTACCAAAATAGTCCAAATATGACCAGAAGGATAAACCAAAGGCAACAATTCCTATCAAAATATATAGTGGGAAAAGGGCGTAATACCGGCTCCTACTGATGAGTCGCCAGTAAGCACGAAACAAATGTGCACGAGATTATACTTTCCGTTCATGCTGTCTTTGGGTTACCCTTCTGGTCACAACTGAACTAATTTGTTAACAGGTGCGCATCACCTAATTACATGTATTATTTCTGCGCCACAACCAGCACGTAACTGTTATACATTTACTATAATCTAGGTTGCGAACTTGATATAGACACAGGACCCATTAAGTACTTACATTTTCTCAGTATAAACTAAGAATTGTATAGTGTAGAAAAGGCTATTGATCCAGTAGACCGGTTTCGTCCTCATATATATATCTAATTATTTTTTTCATTATTAACGCGAAATGTGATAACTGATATCGATGATGATTCTGGAGTAACATGTGTTCAGAAATAGTTGTAATTCTCAATTTTCGTGAAATTTAGAATACATGTAAATCAATTTTGGTAGTATTATATACCAACTCGGCAACCAGCGTCGGTACCAAGTACCGTTTCGGCAACCATAGTGTTGATATCAGGTACTGACACGATAGTCATAGCGTTGGTATCATTTACATGCATGGTATATATATACATATATATATATGCATGTAAAGGTCATTCTCGCAGTATTGCAAAGTGATGTCATTATTGTTTTGATAGCTTGAGAATTAACCATTTGTGCGCATTGTTCACTGTTACATATACAAGTGCTATTTTTCCCAGTATAGTTGATCGTTTCACCTCGTTGCGCAAAGTTTTCACGTGGTAACAACGCCAGTGTTGATTGCAGTGTTAAATGCTTACATTGTTTGGAGACTTCTGTCATCGTATGCGCCTCTGTTATTTCCACTTCAGTTTGTTGCCAATCCGATTGTACTTGAAGGAGTTGCCCTGATGCGCAGTAATTTTCTTTATTCATAATATTTCGATCTTCTTTACCGTAGATCTTCATCAGATGCATTTCACGAAAAAGTTCGAACAAACAGCGAATATTACCTGACACCACGCCACCTGGAGACGTGATATTGAATGTAACCTATTTTCATGCCACAGTTTCATTTCACACCTTAACCATTGATTACTTATCTACGCAGTCATAAAAAATTTAGCAGCCCAACCGTTATTGTCGACGAAAATCTTTCCAGCTACCTGTTCATTTTACATTGCATTGTTCGTTTAATTTTACTAACTTGAACTGCAGTTCATCCTACAATTAATGCCTTATGGGATATCTTTTTTCATGTTCTCTCATTCCAAATGCTTTCGATATTTCGCCGTTTTTGTATTTTTGTTTCGTGAAATGCAACTGATGAAGGCCTACGGTAAGCTTGGCCGAAATATTATGAATAAAGAAAATTACTGGAACAATGAAAGCTGCGTTAGTCAAAACGCAGATCAGGTAATTACAATTATTCCAGGTGCGCATCAAGGCAACTCCTTCAAGAAACATTTAACATGGAACTATAACAGAAATGCCGTTAAATGGTATAATAAATATACGCTAATGAAACAACAAATCGTGAGGCAAGTGTCACTTGCTTCATTTGTTTCGTGAAATGCAACTGATGAAGGCCTACGGTAAGCTTGGCCGAAATATATTGATGAAAGAAAATTACTGGAACAATGAAAGCTGCGTTAGTCCAAAACGCAGATCAGGTAATTACAATTATTCCAATTGCGCATAAAGGCAACTCCTTCAAGAAACATTTAACATGGAACTATAATAGAAATGCCGTTAAATGGTATAATAAATATACGCTAATGAAACAACAAATCGTGAGGCAAGTGTCAGCTTGCTTCATTTGTTTCGTGAAATGCATCTGATGAAGATCTTCGGTAAAGAAGATCGAAATATTATGAATAAAGAAAATTACTGGAACAATGAAAGCTGCGTTAGTCAAAACGCAGATCAGGTAATCCGATTGTACGTTTGTTGATTCTAGTCGAGG
>JAQBSW010000393.1:0-110000 GCA_029291075.1 Eudiplozoon nipponicum
CAAGTTAATTCAAATAGGATCAGAATGACTCGCTAAATTCAGCATTCGCGCACAGTATGATCTCATGTGTGCGCATATATTGTGCTCACTGGCGACTGGCCGGTAGACGATACCATCATGTCACAAACCTTTACTACATTTTGACAAGAGATGTTGCACAGTCTCCAGTAAAGACGAACCATACATGTACATGAAATTATACCTTTTTAAAGTTCAACTTCTGTTATTCCCCTGGTCTTATTTTAACTCACTTGTTGCTAGGTACACTATACATCACAAAAAACTATATTCTTTTGAAATGCGAGCTTTAATTAAATTCATTTTACCCTTCCTATGTGCAAAAACAAAAAGAAATTTTATAAGATACAAGAAATGCTTTGATCTCATTATCTACTCAAGTTTCTATTAATGAACATATCTTTATATATCAATTGGAAGGCAAAACAAAATAGAAATTTGTAAACATAGAGAGAGTGTGAAAAACGGAAACCAATCAATTGCGTGCGTCACATTTAAGGGGAATACAGTTTCCCGAATGGCACAAAAGAAAGTTAAAGCGGCATTAACATGCGCATTTAATGCAGTTAAACTACGAGTGTTATTTAGGGTAAAACACTTGCCTTTACCAGCAATCAAAGAGAAACAGCCGTTAATGTGGACACCACATATTATTTACCAATATGCATGCGCAAGTTGTCGATCAACTAACGTAGGCCGATCGACCAAACGGTTAATTACTCGAATGAGAGAGCATTGCAAATTAAACGCCTGTTTTAAATCAAATTGTGAATACACTTCTGCAATTGCACAACACATCGTCGAAACATCACACGTATGTTCTCCAGACGTAGCACTCAAAATAATTACTAAACCAATAACAAAAGGAAGCTAGTCACATACGAAGCCTTATGGATAAACAAATTGCAGCCGGATTTATGCAAGCAGAATAAGCATGTTCAGGCACTGAGCTTGAACTGGATGTGATGCACGTAATGTGATTAGTTTCTATTTTTCACACTCTCTCTATATTCTCATATTTCTATCTTGTTTTGCTTTCCAATTTATATAAAAAGATATGTTCATTAGTAGATATTTGAGAAGACAATGCGAAAGAAATGTTTCTTATATCTGATAAAATTTCTTTTGTTTTTACACATAGGAAGGTACAATAAATAACTATATATATATATATATATATATATATATATATATATATATATATTCATTGTACCCTTCCTGTGTCAAAAACAAAAAGAAATTTTATCAGATATAAGAAAATTTTCTTTCTCATGGTCTTCTCAAATATCTACTCATGAACATATCTTTATATATAAATTGGAAAGCAAAACAAGGTAGAAATATGTGAACAAAGAGAGAGTTATTTAGGGTAACACACTTGCCTTTACTAGCAATCAAAGAGAAACAGCCGTTAATGTCGATATCAAATAATATTTAACAATATACATGCGCAAGTTTTCGATCAACTTACGTAGGCCGATCGACCAGACGGTTAATTATTCGAATGAGAGAACATTGCAACTTAAACGCCTGTTTTAAATCAAATGGTGAATACACGTCTGCTATTGCGCAACACATCATCTAAATATCGCACGTATGTTCTCCAGACGTAGCATTCAAAGTAATTACTAAATGCAAAAACAAAAGGAGCTAGCCACATACGAAGCCTTATGGATAAACAAATTGCAGCCGGATTTATGTAAGCAGAAGAAGCACGTACAAGCATTGATCTTGAACTGGATGTGACACACGTAATTTGATTGGTTTCTATTTTTCACACTCTCTTTGTTCACATATTTCTATCTTGTTTTGCTTTCCAATTTATATATAAAGATATGTTCATTAGTAGATATTTGAGAAGACAATGCGAAAGAAATTTTTCTTATATCTGATAAAATTTCTTTTTGTTTTTGCACACAGGAAGGGTACAATGAATTTTATTAAAGCTCGCATTTCAAAGAATATATATATATGTATATATATATATATATATATATATATATATATATAAGATCTCTTCAGTCGAAAATATACGCACACGAGTACCTGCACAAACTCCGATTGATTGATCCGCAGCTGATTAATTTTTGACCAGATAACTGGTCAAGATATTAAGGCATGTTTGATATTGCACATGCAAAAAACAACTATAATTCCAATATACCATATTAAATGCTTCCCAATCAGAAAACCATGTATCAGACCTTTAAAAACCGAAGATATCATTTGCTGTATGAGCCTCGGTAGTTAGTTACTGGTCGAACACTAATTATCATCAAGCTAGGTATAAATGCGTCCACAAGTGTAGCTGATGGCGGTCTTGCTATTTTTGCGACTAGATAAAAATTAGATTAATGTTTGGTTAAAATCCGCGAAGATTTTTAAATAATTGGTAGCATCTCATGTGCAAACATTATTTTTTTTAAATTTAATTAATTTATCTGAATGAGGCGTTTTCTGCAAATAACTCTAAAAATTATGCAGCCAACATTTTAGTTACGTTTAGGACATGAAAGACAAATGCGCGTAAGAGCCGCTTTCAGCCTTCTAAAACTATATATTATTCGCGGATGAACTCCGCCATTCAATTTGTCGTCATACAGATGTTTTGGCGTTGACTAGTAATAATGTTTATTTCCAGCCCGCAATCATAATTTATAATAAGCTTTTTTTTAATTTATAAGTAAATCTAACACCTATTATTGAACTTCATTGCTCGCATTATTAACTACCTTGTTTTGAAGTTCGAAGCAAGTAGAAAGTAACGGCTAATGTATATTGTTGATCAAATTTTAGGCCATTGTTGTGCAAAAATAAACCAATGTCTGTACGAACCAGAGGTATAATCGCATGTACACATACGTTTGGTGCTAACTGGCGACTTATCAATAGAAGCCGATACCACGCCCTTTTAGAACTATATTAGATAATTGGTCGATACGATTTCTTATGAGAATATGTGTACAATCAGTAATGGGCTTTGCTTCATATAAAGTCTTTGACAGTACAACTTCAAAGCCAAGTCACTAAACATTATATATATATATATATATATATATATATATATATACAATTCAACGATAAATAAACGAGTTTTGAAAACATTTACGTGGCTTTTTGTGATTAATGGCAACTTATCATAGAGAGCCTTCACTTCGTTCCAGACGCGGTGTAGATTATCCCGGTTGCTATGGGGAAATGTGACGGTGCAGTTTACTATCCATATGCTAATTCAAACACATCCTCCTGGCTCGATAAAAATCATATTTTACACGGTGCGAGATGTGTAATAAAAAAGTTCACGTTTGTCAGTTATATTTAGACAGGGGTATATAAATGTCAATGAGATTTTTTAGCTTACACATAAACTTAATGTATTTTCCTTTGTGATTATATAGCCTATGTAAAAGTTATATTCTGAGTAAGTACATGTACGATGTCATAGTACATTTTGACCGGACGTGCCACGGTTCCTAATCTGTCAGGTGTGCGAATTATTCATAATCTGTACTTTATTTCCATTAAATCCATGTGTGTTGCTGTAAGAAAATCCGACAATAGATTGTATCAACGGCTTTGTTCACGTTGCACCGCGCCGAAGGCGCAGAACGTGGAATAAGGTTGGCGATACAGTTAAAATTCACAGTTAGCATGTAAATGACAACAGCCTTCGCCGTTCGTTGCTTGCTATGCCGACATTGGACTAGGAGATGTGGTGTACTCGATTATTTAATATTATTTTTATTTATAATTCCAAACAATAGTGTAAAATTGCGAGTAAGTAGCCTTCTGTCTGTAGGAATGAAGCATTTGTTTGGAGCTACGCAAATTTGGGTGTCTTCTTATTTAATTAAGATTGTTGGTCACAGGTTTCATTTTTTAAATTCTGTTTAAAGTCAATTTTAGCGGCAAATTCAGATTCATTCAAGACGAATGAGACTTTGCATCTGATATTTGATCTTGCCTTGCAATTCGTTATTTTAAAGCCGCTCTTATTATAGTAGAGGATCGGTAAGCTAAGTCCAAATATTAGATAAAACCTATTTCGTCTTGAAGAAATCAAAATTTTCTGCAAATAATAGAACTCAAATAGGTTTGGAAAAGGAAAACTAAGAGTAAAAAGGAAATTAAATTGTATGTTTCAGGGAAATAGAAATGTATGAGTGCCCAAGAACGTAGAACAGAATTCACAGCACGTTCCAATCTACTCACGTTGTAACAAGTAAAAAGAAACCGATGGTCGTTATTGTGTGAGGAATCACGATAACTTCTCCCCAATACTAAGAACTTACCACCGCAAAACGTCTTTATTTATTCTTTCTAGTTTGTGTACAAAATATTAGAAACATTTTATTGCTACTATACCATAGCCGCACTAATTATGGCTGTTTTGATGCACAAGTTTGGTAAGCCTCGTACAAATAGCAGCTAAAATTCTTTCGAAAAACTTTAACAATGCTACAATAATAATGCTCATTTTTTATGTTTATGCATTTTATTTAATTTAAAACTGCTAACAACTAGCTTACTTTGCATATGATATGCGTCTATTAAAAAATAAATGTACCCAACCCAGACCTGCTCAAGTTAAGAATTTGAATTTTGAACGAATAACATACTTTTAAATCGTATTAATTTTAACATGAAGCATCTTGATGCGTTTTAATATTTTGTTTTGAAATGTAAAATCTTATTGAAAGCATTGAACAATTGGGGTTTTAAGTTTTCTGCTTAACAGTTTCCATGGTGGTTTTATTTAAATTCATTCTCCAAACAAATGGAACCTGAGTGATGCAGTCAGAATAGAAATGCATCAATATTACAGAACTATTACTTCACTTCTATTTAGATATGAATTATATTCAAAGTTATGAGCAGGCTGCAAAAGAACACTTGTTCATCCCATATCTTTGCATGTTTATTCCTATAGGCTAGCTAGATAATCAATCAATAATTAAAATTAAATGTAATTAGTTGAGAGAACCATATCTTAAGTATCAATGCATTATTAAACAAGATTGTTAAAGAATATATGATTTTAAATATCTGGTTCACCACCTAGTAAATATAGTAAAGGAATGAGAAATTAAGATTGATTTGTTTTCAAAATATGGAAAAAGAATTTTGCAATTAGTGGCTTATGAAATTTTCAATTCTTTAGGCTTACCTTTCTTTGAAAATACGTAAAATGTCGCCAAATTTTTATATTTTTTCGCGAGTGTTGGCTCCTTTTTAATCGATGTTTAACCTGGGCCGTGGAAACATACTATTACAAAAATGATGCATCACTACACAAAGTGTTTCTGTGTGTATAATAATAACGTAACCACAAAATGATCAAGCTTATACTTATACAGAAAAAAATTATTATTTGCAAACTTATGAAATCACGATTAACTGAATAATTATAACAATTTAACATCTCGTTGAAATATTTCTTCTTTTCCATTTGAAACTTCTTATAACCGGTCCAACGCCTCGTGACATCTTTTCCGGACAAATCGTCGGAGGCATTAAACAAGTATCCAATAGTATTTGCATTTTCAAATGAAACATCGGGTTTGATGCAAGGATGGTTACTATATGCAGCTCCTTTAAAACACAGAAGATGCTAATAAAAAGGAGTCATACTTTGATGCCTCTGCTAATGTACTCATCAAGGAGGATACAAAACAAAAATGATGATTAAAAGGATCTTCAAACAAAAAGGACAATTTCTGCAACAAACAATTAGACTGTTAATTGAACAATATAGTTTAAACCACATTTGGGAATTTAATTCTTTGCTTTATTTTGCTCAGCCCGACAGAAACTGGGAAGTTGATCTGGCAGATCTTTCGAGCAAGATCGATCATAATACATGCGGTATAATTGTGAACAGTCCGTCGAATCCTTGCGGAGCAGTGTACTCTCGCCAACACTTGAATGAAATACTTGGTATTGCGGAAAAGCACAACATACCGATCATAGCGGATGAAATCTATGCACACATGGTGAGTAGTCAACGTAGGCTCCACTAAAATAAAAACCTTTTTCATTTTTGACAAAGTTGACAAGTAATTCGCCGATTAAAACATAACCATTAATAGGAAATACTTCATAATTTAGCTCAAATAATAAGGTTATTATATGAGTTTTATCATTAAACAAGTATTGATTGCACGAATGGTGATTAGAATTTTTCAATTTAAGATAGCGAGCTTGAGAGAAACACAAATCCCATGGTATATAAAAAGCCGCGAAAATTATCAGTAGTTCGCAAAATTAAATTAAAGAGTTACAAATTTAATGTTTTATCTTACCAAACGTCTGTTGCATTCCATTTGTCACCTATGTTATATAAGTAAGTAAAGTGGAAAGTCGCTCAGCCACACAAAGCCAAAAGTGACTAATGTTTCTCTGCCATATAACCATAATAGGCAATATATATATATATATATATATATATATATATATATATATAACTTGAGAGAGAGGAAGAGCACCTAGCTACTATGAATATAATTATCAGGATAACTTAAAGAAATGAGGCAAACTAAACCAGAACACACCACCATTATTGCCAAGTCAGCGTTATGACAAAGCTATATCAGCCATGTAACCATGAAAAATACAAATCTCTGTTATATAAAATTAAATCATTTGTTTTTTTATAGAAAAAATACAACTAAGGAGTAGAACGTCATGCTAGGATAACTGATTGCTCACAAATCTAATGAATTCCAAAACATACAAACTGAAGACGGCAGCCAGCAAATGACACTACGCTACCACAAGTGACCCACGCCTCAGAACTCGATTGACTTCGGTTGCGTTTCCCTTGCAGAAACGATTTGATGAAGCTATTCGTCAGGATGCTTTATAAACAGTTAAATTAAAGAAAATTAGGGTTTCATATAGCCTAGAATGGAAAGTTTCGAGTGTATGCCTGCCTCTTTGAATGTATTTTTTCTGCATCAAGAGATAATAAGTTTAAATTTTCAGAAATCAATTTGTCATGTGTTGTGCTATTGCGATTGTTTGAATGGCTAATCGTTTTCAATCTACTATATCATGCATAAGTTTGTCCACTCAGTTGCGAGGAGCAAATTTCGAGACTGACTGTTTCGCCAATTTACAAGTTTTTGTGCATCTCTGATTTAGCGGAATATTTTACCTTCTCAAATAGTGTCATATAACACTGAATTAACACGCGAATATTTATCAATTTATCTTTTCAATAAACATGGTAGCGGAACGTTAAATTATTCACATTAGTCTGCTTTGCTTTAAAGTCAATTTCCAATAACTAAATAAAGACTCAAACTGTCTGCGTGTTATTTGCCTCTACCATCTGTTGAACACCACAAACGTTCATAACACGGGGTAATACTGTTTCATATTTACTTAAAGTTAGTAGATTTGCAATATCAGTTTCGCAAAGATTCAATTGATCCTCATTTACATGTACACATCTAGTTCGTCTTCGTGTCGGCTGAGTGCTGATTCGTCCCTTCCCTCCGACGGCTTCAGCGTTATTCCTACCAACCAATGGAAATGACTTACGATCCAATCTTCGGTGACTGGCGACGTTTTGGTACGAATGATGTTGAGGCCTTCAGATGAAAGGGATCAATCAGCACCCAGCCATCACGAAAATGAACTCGATGCGTACTTGGAAGTGAGGATCAATGGGATCGTTGCCAAAACTGATAGCGCCAATCTACTACTATCCAGGAAATAGAAACGTGGATACGCTAAATGTGATGATTGCACTGCGCAAGAGGTTGTTTAGAGTTAATTTCTTAACACCAGTAGATATGCACACAATTATTAATTTAACATGATCTCGTCAAATGCTAGCGAGAAACATGTCAAATGAAACGAAAAACGGTGCACAAGTTATTACAAATCAGATTATCGTTTGCACTGCGAGGTTACATGTAATAATATTTGTCATGCTGAGGAATTATGACGACCGGTAATCGTAGAAATAGTAACTAATCAACATTGTTGTGAAAAATTTTACAAAAAAAAACCGAAAACACTGATCAAATGTTTTATTAGTGCAATTTGGTGTCTTTTTAGTTTTATCATTAGGAAAGCGCAAAATTGTGAAAATTATTGATGGAAATTTCCATTCAAATTATTGAAAAAAGTGTCGATTAACCAAAGACGGCATGAACGGAATGTTTAATCTCGTCCACATTCGTTTCGTGCTCACTGGCAAATCCTCTGTAGGATCCTGTATTACGCCCTTTGCCAACTATATATTTGGGTGAGGAATGTGAGAATATAGGACGGTAAAATATCACGTACGATTGTGTAAACCGGCAGTAATGAAGATTACTTGATATAAAGTCAACGACAATGCGACTTCAAAGCCAACTCACTGCATGTAATATATATATATATATATATATATATATATATATATATATATATATATACAAAGTATGTAAAGGGTACCAACACTTAGGCTATTATTTGAGTACACGATACCAACATTATGGTACCGAAACGGTACATAGTACCGATACAATGGATTTCAATGTATGTTAAAGTTTATTAAAATTGAGGATTACAACTACATCTCAACACCTGTTACTCCAGCAAATCTGTACACTTTGGCCTTGATTGATATCAGTTATCACATTTCGAGTTAAGCATAGCAACATTCAATTGAATATATAGCAGTTAGATGCTAGGCGCACAATATCTAATACACAATTCCATATACATTATTTCTCCGACACAAACTGTATCTAAATATAAGTTTCGATGGACAGACTACGCAAAATATTATCTGCACGAGGGCGTAGGATGATTTTATGTTAATGTTAAAGACCAGATTCTTTTATGCTATCTGTTCAATGAGATATCATGCGATAGTCAACATTTTAAGCACCTCAATTTTATGCTGTCTCCCGAAAAATGTCTTCGACAAAGGCCAGAACTAATAACAATATTGGCACCACAGAAATTTTGCCAATTAGGCTACAATAATGAAATGTTATAATGATAAAAATGGAAAAGGTAAGTAATCTTGTTACAATAAATATTATACATGCATCTCTCATTCGCTGTTTGTGGTTGACATATTTCACCTGTTTCATTACAATTATTACATAAATTGAACATGCTTAACAATAGAAAAAATCATTATTATAATTTTTTATAATCTTAGCATCAAAAAATAAATGATTGAATTTTTGTTTTGCAGGACTTCATAATTCCCGCTTTCTGATGTTTTGAGTCAAGTTGTGTCAATTAGTAAAACTTCCATTTCGTAATGTTAAACAATAATTCATTGCGCGGATGATGATAACAATTCTTTAAATCAAGTTTGCGAACTTGAAGTAAACACCAATCTCACTTTATTTAAACAGTTGTCGAACAACATATGTAATGCGGTTTCATCCTCGCTAGTCAGTTTGCCGTCGTACTCTGACGATGATCATGGAAGATCGAAACGTTTCTGTGCGTGGCGGTAGTTTTGTTATGTTGTTCGACGTCTGATTAAATACAACTTGATTGGTGTTTCTTGAATGAAGATTGCTTTTGCGAACCTGGATTAATTGAAATTAACTGATATGCGTTTTGACTAACGCAGCTTTCATTGTTCCAATAGATTTCTGTTGCTAAAATATTTCGGCTAAACTTATCGATAGCCTTCATCAGTTGCAAAATGCCTCACAAGTTTAACAAACGAAACTAATGAAGCAATGGATTGGTGTTTACTTCAAGCTCGTAAACTTAATTTAAGAATTTCGTAATGCTGTTTGCGGAAATTTCTAAGATCTTGTAATTGTATAAGTAACACGGTAGCTGCTAGCTAGATATAATTAATATAATTTACTCTGAAATGCCTGTACATTTTGCATTTTCAGATTTCCCTTATTATTTGCGTATTGCTTAAATTATGTTATTAATAATGGCGGTAAATCGAAAGGAATCATAATTCCCTGATGATGTGAGCCAACTTTTCTATCACTAATAACACAAACTTGCACAAAAACTGGCCAAAACAAATCACAAAAAGGCGTCGTCTTATTCGTTAAATACCTCAGTACATTTTGCAATCAATGACAGGCGATGTCTACTGCTTTCCGTTTTGTACACATATGTGTGTGTGTACCAAAACTAGTGAAAGAGATTGCGTTATTTTTCCGTCAAGTGAAGTACACGCATAGCTGTGCACTGCGAGAGAAAATGGTCTTTTGTTGGCCGGCAATAAATATTCGGGTCAACGCGAAAACATGTCATCTGGAGTAGGCGTGTACACAACATTCCTGATCAATGATCCACACCCAAATAAAGTTTACTTACGTTAGTTAGCCTGCTAATCAGGATGACATTTGCATTTAGGAGTCCGAATATTAGCTGCTGAATAATGCATTACGTCACTCTATTTTTCGAAATGAAAATACGAAAACGACAATCAATCTCGTGAGAGAGTTTTATAAGCCAGAAGTTTAACAAAACTAGTTTAATTTCGTACTAGCGTTTTCACGAGCAATACACAGCACGTGACTGTCAATACATTTGTGTTTAATCTTACTTTGACTAGCCCGGCAAAACCTGATTTTATTTTTCTTACTAAACATGCGTAAAATAAATTCTATCATTTATGTCAATGCCGTTAAAAATGTTGCATAACAGGTTACCAATGGCAAAAAGAAAGAAAAAAGGTGGACTTAATGTTCAAGCCGACCACGAATGCGTTTTATTTTTTTATTATAATCTTCTTGGAAGCAGTTGTACATCATACTAGCAGCTAAGAATAGGAAAGAAAAATAACAAAAACTGTATTTTTAAATACATTTATTATTTAATCAAGTTTGCCAGCTTGAAATAAACACCTATCCCATTGTATTTAACCAGTCATCGGACAACTTAGCAAAACTACCGCCAATCGCACGTACTGACGCGTTTCTATCTTCCATGATGATCATCAGAGTACGACGGCAAACTGACTAACGAGGATCAAACCGCATTAAATACGAACATTAACTGTTTGCAGCTTTTGCCTCATATGCATATAGAGGCAATACTGGCTGGTTTTTCGCTCTGTTGTCTAGACGACTGGTTAAATACAATGGAATTGGTGTTTACCTCAAATTCGTAAACTTGATTTAAAGAATTGTTACCACCATCCGCGAAATCAAGTATTGTTTATATGTGCAAACAGTCAATATTCGTGACTGTATAGAAACTGTGCAGGCGATACTTCTAGTCAAGTTCAATGTATGCGAGACTGCTAAAGGTGAGATCCGTATACCTAATTTTGCTTTCCATATATATGCAATGCGGTTTGATACTCGCTAGTCAGTTTGCCGTCGTACTCTGATGATGATCATGGAAAGTTGACACGCGTCAGTGCGTGCAACTGGCGGAAGTTTGCTATGTTGTCCGACGACTGGTTAAATACAATGCGATTGGTGTTTACTTCAAGCTCGCGAACTTGTTTTAAATAAAATAGGAAAATGTTTAACACACAAAGAAGCTGAGCTGCACAAACATGCTTTTTCATTCAATGAAAAATTGAAATCAAATTATTTGGTACTTACCTTAATAGTTGGTCATAAACTGACCAATAATTGATTTTACGGTTGGTGATAGTAACTCTTTAAATCAATTTTGCGAGCTTCAAAGTAATACTAGTTCCATTGTATCCAATCCGTCGCACAACATAGCAAATCTAATATCAAATACACGTCATGACCTGTTTCGACTTTCCATGGTCCTCGTTGGGCAGTTTGCTGTCTTGATCTGATTTTGATCATGAAATGCCAAAGCACTTCAAGATTCGTATATGATGATTGTTTTGCTATTACCTGAATCGTGTTGTGACGAACCGAGGTTTTTTTTCGGTCAATTTCACTGATGAAGATATATCCGTTTTTGGTTACCGGTCGGGTGCAATGGATTTAGTGTTAATCTCAAGCTGATTAACTCTATCTATGGACATTTTACAATTTTTTGTTGTTGTATTCGTCGTACCTACGCGGTAATTTGGCTAAACTATCAATGAACGTTTATTTTTTTAGGTGTTCGACAACGTTGAGTATGTCTGCATGATGGACCTACAACCGACGGTACCCATATTGAGCATTGGCGGTTTAGCGAAAAGGTAATGGACATTTAATTAAATCTCACATTACATGAAGATGTGAAAGTTAATTTCAAATTAAATATGAAAATTTTAAACATTTCGGTATCCTTAAATAAATTATAAAATTTAGTCAAGTGAACATACAAGAATACTCAAAAAATCTTACTTTCCGAGGTTTTCTTGATTAACTATTTTAAATTAGTCTTACAAATAATGATAATCTATTAGCAATTTATAAAAAAATATTTTCAAATTTTTCTTTATGATAATTGAGCTTCAAAAGTAATACTGCCACTTTTGTGAAATTATACAGAAACCATAATAGAATATCATATTGCTATGCATAAATTATCAAGCCAATATAATTTAAAAACTAAATAAAAATAATAAATTTTACTGGGTTTGTCAAACAAAGCAATAAAATAACAAATTAAACAAAAAATAATACTTGTTCAACTAAATCCGAATGACTAATATATCGGTCATGAAATAAACCATATCTTCATCGAAGTCAATAATTATATTAAGAGATTTAACTTAATAGTTTTGAATATCGAAATAAATTGTTTTGACAATTTTTATAACAAATATAAATCATAAAAATTTATAGTGAAAATAAATATATAAATAAAAATAGAAATTACATTTAGTTGATAACATACTTTAATAATTATTATTTTCATTGTACCCTTCCGGTGTGCAAAAACAAAAAGAAATTTTATCAGATATAAGAAACTTTTCTTTCTCAGGAAGGGTACAATGAATTTTATTAAAGCTCGCATTTCAAAAGAATCTTTCAGAAATCTAGATGAACTAGTGACGTTAAAGTGTAGAGCGCAAAGGACGCAATTGTGGTTAAAACATTATTATCAGTGTATTAAACAATTACGGTTCCCAGGTGATTTGGTACGCAGTTTACGAAACTCAAAACTACGAGTCAACCGAAGAAATCTTACAAGGTTGGCGTATTCTAAAATTGAGCAGTTGAAGGAAGATGAAGCAGTGCTACAGGCAAGAATTGGGTGTGTATCTTGTGTATTAGATGAACTAAGTCTTTTTGCAAGAATGAAATTTTTGATGTTTTTGCCGACAGTTATGAGGAAAGATAAAGCAAGAATTTTGAACAAATTGGAAAAAGATGTAAAACCTGGAGTTTTGTGTGATTTAATACCGACCGATCTTGATAAGCGTGTGCTTAACTTATCAAAAGTGCCAATCGATCAGCTAACAATGGAGGCACTATCGATGGGCCGAAATTATGGAATACATCCTTCTAATAAATGCGATGTTGATTTTGAGGCAGCATTTGAATTGTTATTTGAACAAACAGCTGACTTGGAGCCTACCAGTATTGATTATAAAAATTGGTTCAAGGCTACACTAGTTGATCAGGCTTGAAATCGTCTAAATGTGCAGAGCAGCATGCGTTGACAAAGCAGCATCTAAATGCACTTAGAAATATCAGCAGAAATGCAGACATCAAAATACTACGCGCTGATAAAGGAAAGAGCGTAGTTATAATGGACAAATCTGACTACGTACAAAAGATGGAAAACGTGTTAAAGGACAATACAAAATTCACACGTCTAGACGATAAATCAGATGAAATAGACAAGGTGGAGCGCAAAGTAATAAATGAAATTAAGATTTTGACAGATGCCGGTTTTATTGATGAGGCCACTGCACAGAAGCTCAAGCCAGTTGGATCATCTACACCAATAATGTACGGATTACCAAAAACACACAAAAGAGGTTGTCCTATGAGGCCAATTTTATCAATGGTAAATTCTCCGTTTCATGCACTAGCTAAATGGCTAGTTCGTTTACTCGAACCATTACGTAAACTACTAGGTAATCATTCGGTTGCCGATTCGTTTGAGTTTGTAAACAAAATTCAAGATATAAATGTTAAAAACAAGATTATGGTATCTTTTGATGTTACGTCTTTGTTTACAAATGTTCCAATTGATGAAACCATTGACATTATAGTCAAAGCGGTAGAACACGATATATTACCATCGCCGGTGCCAGGTCAAACTCTACGCAAGCTTATTTTATCATGCACGAAAGACGTACGATTTCGTTTTAATGGAAGCATCTACAAACAGACTGATGGTGTCGCAATGGGAAGCCCCCTATCTCCAGTGTTGGCTGAGATTTTTCTAGGGCACCTAGAAAATTCATCATTAAAGAGCGACATAAGTAAATGTGCTCAATATATACGGTACGTGGATGATATATTTCTTGTACTTAAGAACAGGTCGCAATCACGGACATTGCTTCAAAGTTTCAACAAAGCACATAAGAATATCGGCTTCACGTCAGAGCACGAGAAAGATGACTGGCTGCCTTTCCTATATGTACTATTAAAGAAAGAAACTAATGGTAAATTAAACAGAACAATTTACCACAAACCAACATGGTCTGCACAGTATTTGCATTACAGCAGTTTTGTGCTATTTCAATATAAATTATCAACAGTTCGTGGTTGCTTTTCAAGAATTGACAGGTTGGTTAGTCAAGATTCTAAAGAAAATGAATATAATAAAGCAATTAACGATTTAATGTCTAATGGCTATCCCAGACAATTAATTGAATCAATTATTAAAAGGGGAATTAAACAGAACCATAAATATTACGGACCTGAAAAGAAAACAGTCTACCTGAACATCCCATTTAAGGGGGATGCAGTTTCTCGAATGGCACAAAAGAAATTTGAAGCAGCATTAAAACGCACATTTAATGCAGCCAAACTACGAGTGTTATTTGGGGTAACATGCTTGCCTTTACCAGCAATCAAAGAGAAACAGCCGTTAATATCGATATCAAATATTATTTACCAATATACATGCGCAAGTTGTCGATCAACTTACGTAGGCCGATCGACCAGACGGTTAATTACTCGAATGAGAGAACATTGCAACTTGAACGCCTGTTTTAAATCAAATGGTGAATACACGTCTGCTATTGCGCAACACATCATCGAAACATCGCACGTATGTTCTCCAGACGTAGCATTCAAAGTAATTACTAAATGCAAAAACAAAAGGGATCTAGCCACATACGAAGCCTTATGGATAAACAAATTGCAGCCGGATTTATGTAAGCAGAAGAAGCACGTACAAGCATTGAGCTTGAACTGGATGTGACGCACGCAATTTGATTGGTTTCTATTTTTCACACTCTCTTTGTTCACATATTTCTATCTTGTTTTGCTTTCCAATTTATATATAAAGATATGTTCATGAGTAGATATTTGAGAAGACCATGAGAAAGAAAATTTTCTTATATCTGATAATTTTTTTTGTTTTTGCACACAGGAAGGGTACAATAAATTTTATTAAAGCTCGCATTTCAAAAGAATTATTATTTTTCTTGAATTCTAATCTTAATAAACATATGAAATTTTGGATTTTTGGCATAAAATTTTTACAATAAATTTTAAACAAAAGGCGTTTCAGACTGTTTGACAGTTATTCGTTTTAGACAATTCTTGAAGGAAATTCATCCCTCAAATGACTTTTGCTTTATTATATTATTTGATGAAGGCAGAAAATGTTCTCCTCTACATCATTCACATAGCTAATTGATTCCATTTTTATAAATTATAATTTTATTCGAAAATTTTACAAATGTAAATAATAATAATTGTTATCACCACCCGCGCAACCAATTCTGGCCAGTACTTGATGAGTTCCCAATAAGGACGAAACCGATCTACTGGATGAATTGCCTTTCTACACTATACAATTCTTAGTTTATACTGACATATGTAAGTAATTAATGGGTCAGGTGTTTATATAAAGACCGCAACCTTGATTATAATAATTGTTATCACCACCCGCGCAACCAATGTTCGTTTAATTATATAAATGTTCATTTCAATACCACTTCCCCATGTAATGTGGTGTCTGTTCAGTAATGACAGATTGGGATGGTTAGTTGAAACTTTGGGTCTAAATGGATGCCATATGAGCTCCACCTAAAGGAAAAATTGACTAACCAAGTTACATTAGTTAGTATATAACTGACAATTGTGTGTGTTGTAGTGTGCGGCAGGATAGCTCAGTGGTTAGAGCACCAGATTCCGAAGCAGACTTGCCAAGGTTCGTATCCTGGCCGCGGCAAATTCTGGCCAGTACTTGATGAGTTCCAAATTAGGACGAAACCGGTCTACTGGATGAATTGCCTTTTCTACACTATACAATTCTTAGTTTATAATGACATATGTAAGTAATTAATGGGTCAGGTGTTTATATCAAGACCGCAACCTTGATTATAATAATAAAATGGAATGATATAAATTTCTAATTGGAACTCTTCAAATAAACCAATGAATCCAACCACACATGATCCATTACATGAAAGGTACTTTTAAATAAGTAAAATTATGTTGCTACTTAAGTTGCGCAAGTAGCACTAAAATACATCTTTAAATTATTATGATTAAATTTTATTACATCTATTTTGATGCATTTGTAAATTCTATTGAGAAACAAACGTGTATCGAAGTGTAAATTTATTATAAGTTAGGTATACATAACACAATGAAAAGTAAATAAGAATAAGTTGAATTAAGTATATACATTTTAAAACATCGAACGTATATCATGTTGCATTACACACAAACACACTCACGCGCGGGCGTGTGAAGTTTTAACGTTTATATTTAATTCAGTTAAAAGTTTTTTTTGTTATTAGATGTTGGTTAAGGTTGTTGCAAATAACAGATTCCACTAAGCGTGGCTATTTTTTGTATTTTGTTTTAAAAGAACCTGCTAATTCGTTTCATTTGGAGTGTCATTTTGATGGATATGGTATGCTGCTTTTTCGAAATCTTTCTATAATACGTCAGCTAAGTTTATTCAAAATCCCCTTGAATTCGCGCTTCTAGTAAACGCGCATTTGACAGCAATGACATTTTATGAATAATAATACAGTCCAAATTGAGATAAACGTCCCATTTCGTTAATATAAACCAAAATTAAAAACTATTTCACATATGGCTACTAGAACAGTCCCATTATCGCCCTAATACATTAAAAATGCTTACATTTTCTCATTCTGAAGAACATCTTCTCATGGCAATGGCCTTCGTATGGAGAAGCACGTTTAATCATCATGTCTCTACTAATATTTTAAAGCATTGTGTTGGGCTTCTACATAAAAGACATTTCGTCATGTATTTAATCATGTATATTGGCATAAAATCTTGTTTTGTTTGTAAACACACAAATGGAATTATTTCTTAAAATTCTGACTTCATTTATACGCAGTATCTGATTTTTTTATAATTGGCCACAGGTACGCTTTTAATTGTAAGCAATGTGTTATACAAATTGCAATGGAATTTTGACCTTTAAGTAAGCTAGGTTAATTTGGTTGGTCAAGTAATCAATACTAAGTCAACATCATAATAAGTAAAATCCAATGAAGATACATGAATTGTATATGTACTTTCCCAATCGCCTGTTTTCTGCAGGTACTTTTTTTGTATTATGAACTGAGTAATCCAAGTAGCGCCTGAAACCAATCTGCAGTAGAATTTCATGTGGGAGGCAAATAACGTTTCACCCCGGCATTTTTCTTGGCGTTTTAGCGTAAATAAAAATTCCACGTATAATTCATTGTATTTGGAAGAGGAAAACGTTAACTTAATTATTTATTGCATATCTAGCTTATCATGTCTAGGCTCAATTCAACAAGAATATTAGTAGCTGTGAACGCAAATAGAACTGCGATAGTGTAGGCCATAATTGAACGCCTATTTGTTCTCTGTTAAGGTTTTAACACTACCTTTCCCATTAAAAACAAATTTATTTCATTTTTTATCAACAACGATGCAGCTATTCCATTATATGTTTCAGTATAATAGTGAAGCAGTTATAAAAGGTATTTTAGCAAACTGACGTGGCCAGCTCCAGTAATGCTATGGTGCCTTATTCATTTGAATAGCTTGCATTTCAATTAAGGCATATTTATTGGTATCCTGTCTTTTTTGGTTAAACTTCAACCGCGTTACAAACGGCTGACATCATGTACGAGCCTCTTAACTATTTATTTGAAGATTTTTAGTGCCTGGATGGCGAATTGGATGGCTCGTCATTTGTGATCCGACCAACAAGCATCCACAGGTCAGTTGCTGTATCTAGATGATAAATTTTATTTTACGTTGTTCAACATTTTTAGGGATAAATAGTAAAAAAGGCGTATTTATTAGGTGACCTGTTTGTTTCACACAACTTTTGAGTTTCTTCGCACCAGTTATGATTTTTATTAATATTCGTGATACCAACTTTGTGTGTGTGATCCTAAGGACCAAAAGTAAAGTTCTAAAATAAAGATTATATCAACAAAACCGATTTCAGTTATTTATTCAGATCAGGGTTTCAAACTACATATAAACACCAATCCCATTCTATAAATAATTTTGTTAATATAAATGAACCATCGTGTCATGGAGAAAAGGCAATTCATCCAGTAATCGGGTTTCGTTTCTATTGGAAAAGTTTCATGTACCTTCCATAATTTGCCGCCGATTGGGCTCAAACCTGAGCACATCTACTTCGGAGTCTGTGTTTCTATCTACTCATCCACCCTGTGGATATTGTGCGGCGGAGTGGTTCAGTTTGCACTGTTCACCTGTCCCATTCTACTTGAACAAATATATAGTGGGTATAGGGCGCTAATGTACCGACTCTTACTTATACTGCATCGCTAGTAAGCACGAAACGCAGAATTACTTTATTTTCCATTGCCTTTTAATATCTATCTACCATATATATATACATATATACATACATATATATATCATACATATACGTTTATTTGTCAATATTTAAGAAGAATATGAGAAAGAAATTGTTCTTGTGTCTAGAGAAAATTTGTTACAATCCATAACTATGAATATTTGAAATCTTTCTTTTTTAAATTGTGAATATATATATATATATATATATATGCGTTCATTTGTCAGTATATATTTAAAGAAGACTATGAAAGAAATTATTATGCATATCTGATAAAAATTTATTTTTTAATCCATAAATATAGAATGTTTGAAATTTTTTTTAATTGAAAAAAAAAAAAAAAAAAATATATATATATATATATATACATATATATATATACATATATATATATATATATATATATATATATCGTATATATGTATATATTTCATAACAAAACAACAATGCGTTTGGAACAATGAACTTTTAAATGCGTAAAAAACTTATTCCAAGCTATGAACTTTAAAATAGTATACATTGTACGGAAGCAATACTGATCCATCTTACCAAATGATGTAATAGAGAAATGAAACACAGGATTTAAAATTGATAAAATACGAGAAACGGTGCACATAAATGTTAAGCAATAAATATTTTATCCCAGAAGTTTTACACAGAATGAAAATAAGCCATATGTAGCATCGGGCTTAAGAAATCTCATAGAAATATCAGTACACGAATAAGTTGTTTCTTATGCACAGTCCTGAACCGTGTATAATTAGGGCATTATCCACAGAATTGAAAGACATGCTAGCGCACCTAGCCTTAATTAAAAGTGGAAAGCGTTTCGTTGGCGTGTCATATTATTGCACATGACAAAATGTGTTAATATAATTTCCTAATGACATTTATTTAAGCTGCTAAACTGTAGTTTATTATGCATGCGGATTACACAGACCAAAATCTATTATCAACACGGTTATAATGTTTACCATCATTCAATAGATGTGCTTGGTGACTTGACGCATATTATGCATTTTAAACCCGTTGCAAATGTGTGTACGGCAGATATAAATCACGTGTCTACTCACCTTCTATATAAAGGTGAGATGGTAATGAAACGCATTAGAGGGATTTTGGATTCCGAGCTGGAGGCTGCACATTTTACAGCTGATATATATATATATATATATATATATATATATATATATATATATATATATATATATATATATATATATGTCTGGGTGTGGCGGGGGGCAGAAATGCATATTTATATTGAGAATCTAATTGGTAAAAGTCAATGAAAAAATTCGCCATAATTTCTTACCAAGTGAGACCGTAACCATTACCTTTTTCAATGTATTTGCTTTCTAATTAGAACACTTTATACTATTGGCCGTCTGCCTAAACACTTTATTAATTAAATTGTCGCCGTAAGCCGATTGCTCGTCAAACAAAGTAAGAGAGAAATTAGTTTAAAACAAATTAGCTATCAAAATTTTATAAATTCGTAGTAATTAATGTGCGTCAAAATGATCATCAGTTGAAGACAACTCAAGTTTTGCAGCTTGCTGACGTATGGATCGTGTAAAAGCAATTGATCATAATATAATGTAAGACAACAATTAGTTCCTGAATGGCTGAAGGCCTTAAGGTGCTTTCTTACCATAAATAAAGAAGAAGAATGGTTAAAAAATGGCAGATTTTGGCGATAAACTCAAAATATCACCTAGCTGTTCCCGCTGTCCACATAAAAGATTAAATTAACACGTGTCTTGATTTCGAGCATAGAAACCGAAGCAGATTGTCAATTGATTTTGTGGAAGGCTATTAACTCTACGACATTAATTCTTTTACAATTAATTGGTGTTAAGCTACCAATATTTAGGTAATAAAAGGGATCATTTGTTGCATTCTAAGAGATTAGAACGGTGTGTTAATACTTCTAGGACAAGACTCAAACCTGGGCACGACTGCTTCGGAAACTGTTGCTCTTACCACCAACCTGCACTGCCGCACAATTAACACAATTTTCAGTTATATTTCGTAGCATACGTTCCCAGTTTGTCGCCCTATTCGCGCGTCACATTCTGGACAGTACGTGATGAGTCGCCGTTTAGGACGACATCGGTCTGCTGGATGAAATGCCTTTCCAATATTATACAATGCCTAGTTTAGACTGATAAATGTATGTACGTAATGCGACAGGTTTTTTATATTAAGATCGCCGCCTTGATTAAAAGTAATTGTTATCACCGCCCGAGTCAATCAATGCACGTTTAATTATATAACAAAACTGTTGTATCAAAAAAATAATTTCTAATTTACAGCTTCGCACGGCTTTAGCAAACATGGCTGCAAAAGTGCTTGGTCCGACGACCTTCCTTCAAATGGCGTTGCCACAGATTCTCAGTACACCGGCAGATGATTTCTTCGTTTCCGTAATAAAAACGTTACAGGTATTAACAATTTGTTTTCTTGGTTTAATTTAATCAACCTGGACTTTTTAGTGAAATGCAAAAATAGTAACTGGTCTCTTCCAGAGTTTAGGTTCCAATGTTAGAGTGCAATCCGGTCTCTTTCGTCACGCCCGATGTACTCATGACTGGTTTATGATCCCGTATTAAGCCGTCAAGGGACGTGCCACATCGAAACTAACACTCCGAAACCAATATTAATATTTCATTCCATTTCTTGTAAATATTTTCTCCATAGTAAAAAACACGTATTATTTATGCGAAATCGATTAGCCAAGGATACATACATGACGCGTTTTTACGATTTGACTCTTGAACAATAATACAATTAGATCAATGTGGTTCAAGATGGTTCTCGAATAAAACTCTATTAATTTTATTACTGAGTATATGATCGCGTTTGATTATTTGTTCTAATATCCCTATTTAGCTTTAGATGGTTGCAATAAGTTTACTTGAACCAAAAATAGCTGAATAGTTGAAAAAATAATCTATCATGATTAGATTGACCTGTCTACTTCAGTAATGCTTCACGGCACAAATTATTTCCATCTATAATAATCACAGAGTTCCACTTGAATGAGTATGCGAATAAGAGATAATATTGAGTGTCTCTTGATTTATATGCTGCAATGCGTGTTTGTGGATACGTGGGTGTGTTCATGTCGATTACGTTAATTGTAGCCGATTTCTAAAATTTGTCCTGGATTAATTTAAAGCTTAAGAACTGATTATTATTTTACGTGGCTTATTCATAACTCGGGACTTCCCTTACTGCAAGTGTGTAAGGTTGTTCTAATCAACCTCTTTTGCCGATTTCAATTCGGGGCTTAATTGTTCCAATGTGTGGCTCTGATAGAAATGAAGGATATGATCAGTTTAACAGATGCCGTTTTACCATTTTTGAAAAATTGCTTCTACTTCATCTTGTCCATAAGACTGGATTTCCGATTTCCTTATATACGTCAATGATTATGATGATGAGAATGATTTTTTATGATGATAACAATAATAATTATACTAATTATAATAATTATTATAATAATAATAATAATAATAATAATAATAATAATAATAATGAGGATGATGGCCATAATGATAATAATAATTATAATAATGATGATAATGATGATGATGATAATAATGAATGATGATGATAATGATGATGATGATGATGATGATGATGATGATGATGTGATGATGATGATGATGATGATGATGATGATGATAAGGATGATGATGCTAATGGTGAAAAAGTTAGTTTTTTAAATATGTTTCTCTGGTCGTTGATAGTGATGATCATAATGTCAAAAAATCGATTATTTAAATCTTAGAACCTACATAAAAATAAGAAATTTTAAAGCACATTCTTAAAATGAGGTGCACATCGAACCTAAAGAATTTTACATAAATAATAATTTTTAGTTGATAAATTGCTGACAAAACTTTCCATCAGAATAAAAAAAATCTGTTTGTAGGAAGTAAAAGCTTTAAAAATTGTTTACGTACCTTGAATGATAATTAGGTGTAAACCACGATAAAACACAGTGCATCCACATTCAAAAAAACTATATAATTGAATTTCACATTTAGCAAAGTACTTTATACGATTTTTCAGCTAGAGGAATTGAAATAACAGCTATTTTTTTGACGACAAAAATCAAAAGATTTTTCTTGAAAGTAAATACAACAATGTATCCACCTATATTCAGAACGTCCATTACTGTTTATTTATTTACATGAAATATCAGCACAGAGCACATGTTGAACTGCCACAGTAGAAAAGTCAACCCAATAGCATTTTTTAGCACCTATAATCAGAACGTCCATTACTGTTTATTTATTTACATGAAATATCAGCACAGAGCACATGTTGGACTGCCACAGTAGAAAAGTCAACCCAATAGCATTTTTTAGCACTTTTTTTATCAAGCTTACATTATTACAGCTCGAATAAACTTACCTATGGGAGATTGCATGGTCGAAAAATCCCGTATTTTTGTCTATATATATGTTGTAAGTTCAGAACAAAGTGAAATGTAAAATGAACCATTGTCTATATCTAATTGTGTATTAGGTGTTGAGCACCTGGTAACAAATTGGTTTAAATAAAGACAGAAAGATAAACCAAAATCAGCATCATCAGTAAGAACCAGTACTACGCCATATATGCACTAAATATTTGGTTAAGGAATGTGGGACTAATTGACGGTACGATGCGCTATTCGAATGTGTACACAATTAGTAATGGGGTTAACTTAATATAAATTCTTCGATAATGTGACCTCAAAGCCAGCTCACAATATATAATATAAAATGAGCCCGTAAAGAGTAACAGCACTGTGGTTGCCGATTCGGTACGTGATACCAATAAAATGGTTTTACAGATATGCTAAACTTTACTAAAATTAAGAATTACAAGCAGTTTTGAACAACCGTTTCTCCAGCAATGCCAGACTGTATGGATTTAATGGAGTAACAGACGTACAAAAGTGGTTGATATTTTCGATTTTGTTCAAATTTAGCACATCTTGAAATCCATTGTTTCTGTACTATGAACCGACTAGGCAACCATAGTGTTGGTATCATGTACAGCGTCCGCAGTCATAGTGTTGGTACCATTTATTGGCTTGGTTTATATTACATATAATGGGTTGGCTTTGAAGTTACGTTGTCGGAAACATTGTACGAAGTTACATTCACTACTGCTTGCGTACACGAAGATTAGATCACACCTCATTTACTGTGGTTGGTATGAATGATGTTGAAGCTATCGGAAGAAAGGAACGAATACACACCCAGTCTGATCGAAGACAAAAGAGATGCGTACTTGGAAAATCTTTGCGCGAATTATAGTGCAAAGCGACAACCCGCGATCACAAATCGCGTAGATTCAACATATGAATCTAGCACTCCAAAAATATTCAAAGTATATAAACATTGTCTCTATTGTTACAAAAATACAACAGTTTCACGTTACATTAAACCATTCATTGTCACATTATCCCTTTTATAAATGTGCCCACTAGACACAAGAACCACCTAAATAGCCATATTTTAAGATTTTAAAAAAAATTCATTTAGTTGCTAACATATTTGCATTTCAACGAATATTTCCAAAACCATAATTGAGCCATTTCCATTAGAAGAAGTCTCGTGAGACTTCATTTCTATGGACACTAATGACTGCGAGATGCGACCATTGTTGAAGTGGTGCTCTCACATTTCTGCTGCCAGTGTTAACTCATCTGCAAATGCCTGGGCAATCGAATAAAGAGGACTGGCATAACGTCACAACTTCTCGTCGCATAAATGCGTTAAAAAGAATCTCAGCCAATCAGGTTCAATAAAAATATTTGACCAAGTAATAGAATGTTGCTTATTAACATTTAGCCTAATTGGCGTGATTGATGTTGATAGGAGAGTACAAAAGTAAGTAAGAATAAAACGTATATGTTTGCACAAATGTTTTGACTGGGCTGCAGAAGGGTACAAATACAAATAACGAAAGATAATTATAAGAATCAACAAATTCATATTGTGTATATATATATATATATATATATATATATAGTAATCCTCATAGTATCACATTAATCTTCTTTAACTGTTTTACGCCAAACCATTATGTTGCATTGGATTATGGCTTGCGGACCAAATGCGTATGAATATTTTTTTTGATTGACATTTTTTGTGCCCAGGACAATGCTCAGCTAGTTTTAGAAATGCTGCAAGATGTTCCTGGTCTCCGACCGTATCGCCCGCAGGGTGCAATGTACATGGTTATTTGCTACGACAAGAGCCGGTTTCTCGAATTTCCAGACGACAAGAGCTTCGTTGAAAGTATGGTTACGGAGGTTTCTGTCTTTTGTCTTCCAGTTGAAGTAAGCGATTTATTTATACCTGTTATTTTGATTAATGAATCTTATCTGTTACGTATATAATTTTACATAATAAAGATAAAAGGTACTATACTTACGAAATAATCAGTAAGAAAGAGATAAACATATGTAAAATGACAAAAAATGTGTGTATTAAAACATAACTTTATTAACCAGATTATGAAGGCCATATTTCACCAGAACTCAAATCATTTGGAATAGCCGACATTTTATTTAAAGAATATTTTCAAGATAAGGGTACTATGTTGGATTATGTACATATTTTATACAACGAACTGGAATCAGAAAAAAACATAAAAACGCCAACGCACGCTCACCCACACACATTTTAACACACACACACACACACGCACGCACGCACACACACACAAACGAATGCGTGCGATTCACCAGTTTATATTCAATCAACGTATAAACATAATTTGTTTATTTCGATACGGAATAAGGATGCTGCATATGACAGTTTTCACCTTGTGTAGCTCCTTTTTGATTCTTGCTCTGAAAGATTTCTGTAAATCCACCTGCTTTCGAGTATGCTTTTCGATACACAATTTTTTCATCTATTGCTGAAATGTTCTCCGGTTTTTCAGTTACGCTAAGTCTAAAATGAAGCTGGATGAACTCCTTTAATAAAAGGCTAGTCTGATGTAAATAGTGCACTGAGCGACAATGGCATTATTGCCTCTTTGTGGTACTTTATACTACGTGTTCGCTTCAACAAACCTTTCAGAATACCTATTATCATAATCAAGTTTGCGGTCTTGATATATGCACCTGACCCATTAATTACTTACATTTTGTCAGTATAAACTAAGAATTGTATAGTGTTGAAAAGGCAATTCGTCCAGTAGACCGGTTTCGTCCTTATTGGGAACTCAATATGTACTGGCCAGAATTTGCAGTGGACAGTGCTCGAACCAGGCCACACCTGCTTCGGAATCTGACAGAACATGATAGAATTCCCAATAAGGACGAAACAGGTCTCCTGGATGAATTGCCTTTTCTACACTATACAATTCTTAGTTTATACTGACAAAATGTAATTGCTTAATAGGTCAGGTGTGTAAATCAGGACCACAAACTTGATTATAATAATTGGCATCACCGCCCGCGCAACCAATGGTCGTTTAATTTCAGAATACCTGTTTTCTAATGAAGTTATTATTTATCTCGCCAGATCTTGGTATTGAAATTCGTGAGAACAGATTCACCTTATTCTTTTAGATAAACTACACATCAACTTTTAAATTTTATACACTGGGACGACGATTTCGTAATGGATACACTGTTCGGTGCATGTTTGCTTTCGATATATGTTCCTTTTTTATTCTGTCATCATTCTGTGCTAATAGCAATACGCGAATGGAAAGACAGTGCGTTAGACTGATGAGTTTTGCACTCACAAGTAAATCGAATTTGATGATACGCATTGGTAAAATCTTTAAGCATGTCAGTGGTTCCTTCACCTTCATTTACGATTATAAAAGTGTCATGCAAATGAATCATATATGCATGGCAGTATTTTTTAATAAGTGTTTGTAGTTTCGATGTATCCAGATAGACATTAGCTATTAGACAGCGTAACGGTGAACCTATCGTCACTTCATCACCTTGCGTAAAATTTTTGTCCATTGACAGTGAAATGAACATTTATATCGCACTTGTGGTGGAAAGGTTTTGGATGACTTGAAGGCATAGGAAATGATTGGTGGTTATTCTCGACGAATGTGCACAAGAAATCGAAACTTTTGTCCACAGCAATGTTTGTAAACAGACCCTTTGATGTCGGAGGATATTATGGTCTTGTTCTGGACGTTGCGAAATTTTATTATTATCAGAAATTCAAAAGTATCACAAACACAATTTTTAGATTTTTCAATTTGTATTGGCTGAATGATTGACTATTTTTTGCTGTAGATTGTAAAATATGAACAAAATTGGTCTTAGTGGCGAAACGCTAATTTTTCCAACTATCGTATTTTCCAAACCATTATACACACCTGGATATAAAGCGCACCTTCTTCGAACGAGTCTTTTACACACAAAATGTGCATTTCAAACACTTTACTAATGGCACGTTTATTGTTGATGTTAATTTGCTCGAGCACTTTAACAAGACTAGTCCTAATATATTGAAGTGTATAGGTATGCAATTATAGTTGTCAATATAAAAGAATGACACCACACTTAGATAGGTAATATGGATACCTAAAGTAAAGAAATGAAATCTGAAGGGCTTTAAAAGACATTTAAATAAAGTTTGATAATTAATTACTTTACTGCAGTAAATGTTTCACCTATTTACAATATTTCATTTCACATTTCTCTCACGCCAAGTTTTCTTTACGCATAAGGCGCATTGCCGAATTGTAATGGAAATCAAATTATTTTAATTGCGCCTTACATTGCCGTACATTCTGGTCACAAGACTACCAATTGGTTTTGTTTGGTTAAGGCACCGCGTGATGTTATCGAGTTCGTCAGAATTCAAATCGTCAGATCTTTATTGAATTGTTTCGCATGCATCATAAGTCGTTCGTCATATTGAATCTTCATGATTCTCCATTCTGTTTTTATCAACTTGGCACGAATTGAATTTCTGCTCAAAGTTAAATACTGTTTTCAGAATGATAAACAGTATTTAAGTTAAATACTGTTTTTCGCAGAGAACTAATATATATGCAAGTATGTATTAGGTGTTGCGAACCTAGTAACAAATTAGTTCAGTTGTGACCAGAAGGATAAACCAAAGGCAGAATGAACGGAAAGTATAATGTCATGCACATTCGTTTCGTGCTTACTGGCGACTCATCAGTAGGAGCCGGTATTACGCCCTTTAACCACTATATATTTGGTAGAAGAATGTGGAACAATAGGACGGTACAATCTCCTAGACGAATGTGTAAACCTGTAATAGTGAAGCTAACATAATCTAAAGTCAACGACAATGCGACTTCAATGCTAACTCACACTATATAATATATATACCGAGTCTGTAAAGGATACTAACACTATGGCTATTGTGTTAGTAACTGATACCTTTTGAAATCGATGAGTACCGGATACTAACACTATGGTTTCCGAGTCGGTACATGATACCAACCTGATGGATATAAATTTATGCTAAAGTTCACCCAAATGAGAATTACAACAATTTCCGAACACCTGTTACTCCAGTTAAACCATACACTCTGGCCTTCATCGATATCAGTTATCACATTTCGCGGTAAGCATGACATCATTCAATTCAATATATTACAGTTAAATACTGTTTGTTGCGAAGAACTAATATATATGCAAGTATGTATTAGGTTTTGCGAACCTAGTAACAAATTAGTTCAGTTGTGACCAGAAGGATAAACCAAAGGCAGCATGAACGGAAAGTATAATCTCATGCACATTCGTTTCGTGCTTACTGGCGACTCATCAGTAGGAGCCGGTATTACGCCCTTTAACCACTATATATTTGGTAGAAGAATGTGGAATAATAGGACGGTACAATCTCCTAGACGAATGTGTAAACCTGTAATAGTGAAGCTAACATAATCTAAAGTCAACGACAATGCGACTTCAATGCTAACTCACACTATATAATATATATACCGAGTCTGTAAAGGATACTAACACTATGGCTATTGTGTTAGTAACTGATACCTTTTTGAAATCGATGAGTACCGGATACTAACACTATGGTTTCCGAGTCGGTACATGATACCAACCTGATGGATATAAATTTATGCTAAAGTTCACCCAAATTGAGAATTACAACAATTTCCGAACACCTGTTACTCCAGTTAAACCATACACTCTGGCCTTCATCGATATCAGTTATCACATTTCGCGGTAAGCATGACATCATTCAATTCAATATATTACAGTTAAATACTGTTTGTTGCGAAGAACTAATATATATGCAAGTATGTATTAGGTTTTGCGAACCTAGTAACAAATTAGTTCAGTTGTGACCAGAAGGATAAACCAAAGGCAGCATGAACGGAAAGTATAATCTCATGCACATTCGTTTCGTGCTTACTGGCGACTCATCAGTAGGAGCCGGTATTACGCCCTTTAACCACTATATATTTGGTAGAAGAATGTGGAATAATAGGACGGTACAATCTCCTAGACGAATGTGTAAACCTGTAATAGTGAAGCTAACATAATCTAAAGTCAACGACAATACGACTTCAATGCTAACTCACACTATATAATATATATACCGAGTCTGTAAAGGATACTAACACTATGGCTATTGTGTTAGTAACTGATACCTTTTTTGAAATCGATGAGTACCGGATACTAACACTATGGTTTCCGAGTCGGTACATGATACCAACCTGATGGATATAAATTTATGCTAAAGTTCACCCAAATTGAGAATTACAACAATTTCCGAACGCCTGTTACTCCAGTTAAACCATACACTCTGGCCTTCATCGATATCAGTTATCACATTTCGCGGTAAGCATGACATCATTCAATTCAATATATTACAGTTAAATACTGTTTGTTGCGAAGAACTAATATATATGCAAGTATGTATTAGGTTTTGCGAACCTAGTAACAAATTAGTTCAGTTGTGATCAGAAGGATAAACCAAGGCAGCATGAACGGAAAGTATAATCTCATTCACATTCGTTTCGTGCTTACTGGCGACTTATCCGTAAGAGCCGGTCTTACGCCCTTTAACCACTATATATTTGGTCAAAGAATGTGGAATAACAGGACGGTACAATCTCCTAGACGAATGTGTAAGCCTGCAATAGTGAAGCTAACATCATATAGTCTGCAACAATGCGACTTCAACGCTAACTCACACTATAAAATATATATACCAAGTATGTAAATGATACTAACACTATGGCTATTGTATTAGTAAATGATACCAACATTATTGTACCGGAAACGTACATGGTACTAGCACTATGGTTTCCAAGTCGGTACATGGTACCAACATGATGGATATCAATATGCTATAGTCACCGAATGAGTTACACATTTCTGACACCTGATCCGAATCTACACACTGGCCTTGATCGATATCAGTTATCAAATTTTGCGGTAAGCATGACACAATTCAATTCAATATATAACAATTAAATACTGTTTGGTACATAGAGCTAATATACATGCAAGTATGTATTAGGTTTTGCGAACCTAATAAAAAAATAGTTCAAATGTGACCAAAGGATAAACCAAGGGCAGCATGAACGGAAAGTATAATGTCATGCACATACTGGCTCCTACTGATGAGTCGCCAGTAACCACGAAACGAATGTGCATGAGATTATACTTTCCGTTCATGCTGCCTTTGGTTTATCCTTCTGGTCACAACTGAACTAATTTGTTACTAGGTTCGCAACACCTAATACATACTTGCATATATATTAGTTCTCCGCAACAAACAGTATTTAACTGTAATATATTGAATTGAATGATGTCATGCTTACCGCGAAATGTGATAACTGATATCGATCAAGGCCAGAGTGTATGGATTTACTGGAGTAACAGGTGTTCGGAAATTGTTGTAATTCTCAATTTCGGTGAACTATAGCATATATTGATATCCATCATGTTGGTACCATGTACCGACTCGGAAACCATAGTGTTAGTACCATGTACCTTTTCGGTACTATAATGTTGGTATCGGTTACTAACACAATAGCCATAGTGTTAGTATCCTTTACAGACTCGGTATATATATTATATAGTGTGAGTTAGCATTGAAGTCGCATTGTCGTTGACTTTAGATTATGTTAGCTTCACTATTACAGGTTTACACATTCGTCTAGGAGATTGTACCGTCCTATTATTCCACATTCTTCTACCAAATATATAGTGGTTAAAGGGCGTAATACCGGCTCCTACTGATGAGTCGCCAGTAAGCACGGAAAGAATGTGCACATGCGATTATACTTTCCGTTCATGCTACCTTTGGTTTATCCTTCTGCTTAAAGTGACAAATTGCTTGTCTGGTTGAAAATATCATTGCTATTTATAAAATAAATGTTAGAGCATTTTGCTGGCCCCATTTAGGAAATTCCTTTATTGGTTTTTAATTTTAAAAAATTCTGTGCACTCTGTTTTTATGAAATGGAATATTTCAAGCCTTACTTAAAAAACACGTTTCACTTGTTATTAGAGGTCGAAATTAATTATCTTGTAAATATCTTGAAATAGCAATGTCATACAAACTTTGCCGTACGCCATTCCTGGTTTCGATTGTTTGACTTTTATGCAGTTTCCTATATTTTCTGTCTACGACATTCATAACTAAGCGATAAATGGCAAACTTGACGATGCATGTGCGCATGACTATCAGCAGACTAATACGAGGTTCCGAGGTTGAAATGTCGTTGTCCACAATGTTTAAGGTTTGTGTTGCGTTCCTTGTAAACCCATTTAATCATTTTTAGCAGCATTGCCTGTTGAATCTTCTCGGAAAGTTGTTTTCAATACTCAATAAATAAATATTTTTCTTTCGTAGACGTCACCATACTAGCATTAAGGTTTGATGTAGTGATTGATCCCACGACAATTTATTCCAGGAATAAATTTTTAGTTGAGCCATTTTTTGCATTCAGAAATTAAACTGCGAAACAATGTTTTTTATTGAAACACATTCAGTCAAAATCACGTCGTTATATTATATTTAGAAAGGCCTCTCATTGAACATAATTAAATTCATATATTATACGACAACAAAAGGGAAGCGTGAAATGCACAGGAATCTGCACATACTCACAAATACACACGAACGCAATACACCCGTTTGTACAATTATAAACATTAAAACTTCTTTTCTTATTAAGCTGTGCATTTGGGACGTTGCAGGTGACAGCCTCCGTTTTGCGTAACTGATTTTCGTGTCTTCTTTAAAAAAATTGTATTCCGCCTCGCTTGAATTGTAATTTTTATTGCGGTAAAGTGCTTCCGGTCTACTGGATAAATGGTCTTTGCTACATTATACAATGCTTAATTTATATTGCAAAATGCAAATATATAAGTGGATTGGTGGTTATTTCAAAATCTATACCTTCCCCAGTTAACGTGGTACCTTTTTTTATAATGACAGATTGAGGGTATTTAACTTGGTTATGTTGTTCGACGACTCGTTATATACAATGGGATTGGTGTTTACTTCAAGCTCGCAAAATTGATTTAAAATCTTGAAGAATTGTTAATACGGACGAATTTTCTCGTTTGCGCTATTATATGTATATAATGAGATTGGTGCTTATATGAATATTGCAACCTTGATATTAATTAATTTATTATCATGGCCTCGTAATAATTGATTATTTAAATATATTTTATCAATTCAATACCACTTCCCCAGCTGGCGTTGTATCTGTTCTATAATGACAGATTCGGGTTGGCTAGTTGGAATTTAAGTGCTCACGATACTCAAAGTAAAATCGTATAATGTTAATAATAAAAAATGAAACTTTTGACATTAAAAATCTATTTACAAGAACCTCTGTTGCCAAAAACATCGATATCCTCTATTCGTTTGTCGCTAACAACCAATCATCATTGACCGTAACTAAAAGTCATCTACAACCGTACCAAATACAGACAAAATTTGTAAGTATACCTTGTAGAGGGGACGCACCGTCCGAAAAAATTACACAAAGAATAAAAACCAAATGACTTCTTAGTACACGATTTTTGTTTTTTTGTAATACGAAGTACCTGCTAATTTTAAATGTAAATAATTAACTTCCTTCAATTGGAAAGTCCAACATTGTTAATTTATACAAATGACCTAGCTGCTCGGTGTGAAATGTAGACCGGACTAGCCAACTACCCAGGAAGCGAATTCAAGAACATTTTATACTACGCCCTATTGGTATTAGAGGGAATGTTTCCACAATAGCTGAAAAAAATAGTTTTACAGATCACACTACAATTCAGGTGGATTTAAAAGTGATTTGCCAGGTTAAAAACGAGAAAGAATTACGCGCAGTTGAGGCTGTTGTATGGAACATTCTCAAACCTGAGTAAAATAAACAAAATAAGTTCGAAAAATAGCAACCATCTTTATGCATTATTTGACAAATAAACTTTCGGTTAAGACATAACTGAAATCAAAAATGTACCTACGGTTCTTGGATGACATGTTATTATTCTGGAACCACTGTGAGGATTAATTGATAAATGTCTCAAAATTTAACGAATAGAGGCGGCAAACTTCAATTTTATCTTGAATGAGAATAACCATTTTTGCGTGTCAATTTAATTATAAATGATCGGAGTTTATAAAAAGACATTTTTAGGAAGGTTAGTTACTCGGGAATCGTTCCCAATTTCAAGTCAAATCACCCGTTTCGTATGAAAATCGTGTTCTTAAAGTAATTAACATTTAGAAGCCTTAAATTAACAGACAAAAAGCATTGGAGTAGGGAATTAAGTAGACTGCGCGATATAATCATGGCCAATGACTATCGTCTTCATTTAATAGAAGCAACACGTTACCAGGCATGCCGTATTCATACCAAGAATTCACTGTAACATTTTTCTTATTTGCAGATTTTTGGACTCTCTGGCCATCTCCGCATTGTTCTCACTGTTCCTGCGGACATTATGCGTGAAGCATGTCGACGTATAGAGAAATTCTGCAGAGGACATTATCGATAAAACTGGTTACATTGCTTTTCTCATACAAGTGAAAATTTCTTATCATGTACGCAATAGAATATATATATATAACCACGTGCAGACCAAGCAGATATTTTTTTCTAGCATAAATTGTGCTTAATTTAGATTTTGGCATGAGAATTTGGAAACTAATTTTAGCAAGGTCGTTAAATCAAGTTTGCGAGCTTGAAGTAAACACCAACCCAATTGTATTTAACCAGTCGTCGAACAACATAGCAAACCTACTGTCAGTCACACGTACTTGGCCATGTTGTTCGACGACTGGTTAAATACAATGGGTTTGGTGTTTACTTTAAGCCCGCAAACTTGTTACCACCATCCGCGCAATCGACGTTTGTTTCAGTGTAGGAAATTTGCATATTATTTTATCGAATTAACACATCCTGATGAGCCAAACTTGTCTGTGTAACTTTGGTCGTGGGCCAGATTAATATATAAATAAAAACGTTTACTGGATTCTTGGTTTTCCAGACATGGTCTACATAATTCATGTTCACACTTGCCTGATTAGAATTATTTCCTACTCGTTCTCGAGTATGATGAGTTTTAGTTTGAAAAAGATGCTCGGAAAAGTGTATCGACATAGTTCGAATCAAGAAAATAATTTCGCGCGTTATGAAACCCTTGGTGAGCAAAAATGGAAACTGCAATAGTGTCGCAAACTACCGCGCATAATATTTATTTTTAATGCTAGATAGAAGCGATACTGATTCAATTTTATGAATAAAAAGTATTTAATTTACTTTTGTGGTTTCTGAAGAAATTGTCAATTATTATACTCAAAACAAAATTAAACAAACGTAAGGACACGTTTCTACCTTCACTGATAAATATCTTAATGGCTCAAAAACATAATTGGCACAAATTAACTCTCCTTTCATGAGTTTATCTCCATGCGCACAATAAAGCATTGCTTTAGTTAAATCAATTTTGCGATTGAATTTAAACAACTATCCAAGTACATACATACATTTGTAAGTATAAGATAAAAACTGTATGATATAGAAAGGGAAATTCAACCAATAGACCGGTTTTGTCCTTATTATGAACTCTACACGTACTATCCAGAATTTTCCGCGGGCAGTATGTGAAGAGTTCCCAATAAGGACGAAACTGGTCTACTGGATGAATTGCCTTTTCTGCAGTACACAATGCGAAGTCTATACTGACATACATAATGAGAAAGGTGTTAATATCAAATTGAAAACTTGATTCAAATATTTGTTATCACCGCCTGCGCAATCAATGTTCATTTAAGCATTGCCTTATTTAATAAAGTATCTTTAATTATGATCAAGAAAGATCGCGATAGGACGTTGAACTATAATCTGACCCTTGATTTTCAAAACAGGATACAAATAATGCGTTTGCACAATTTTTAGAGCTTTTACAATTATCATTGTCCATTGTCTTTATCAATCAACATGTCACCATATCAAATATATAAGTAAGAAAGTAACAGATAAAATTCTGTCAAAAGATTATACTTATACTTATGACTGGCGGACATCAAAAAAACTAACGGAAAAACGTGGCACTACAGCAATTTTGATGGAAAGTACACGTGTAGAAGACGTAGGAGTGGCGGAGACCAGTGAGCACACCTTAGTCACGAAAACAGACTCGCTGTGCACCTGGAAATGTAATGGAATGAAGGTTTTACCGACCTACATGTGCTATCAATTGCCACACAATAATCAAGTTATTACGTTTCTTTGGGTAGGCACACGTCACGTTTGTGCTTTTAGAACTGTTAAGCTTTCGGGTAAATGCAATTGTACATTCATCTCATTGGGACGAAAATGATTAAAAGTAAATTTGCTGGGCTAACAGATACAAAACATAGTGAGACAGAATTTATCAGACTTGGAAAATATACTGTGCTAATATTGACTTTTGTAAGTTAATAGAAGCATCGATGGTCTATGCTGTACGTAAATTTTATCCAAAACTAAAAAAAGAAAATTCTGGCAGAGCGAGTTAGGATCGTAGGGTAATGCTATTACCGTTCTAAAAACTATGTCGAAAAGTATCATCAGTAGCATTCAACGGCAACACAAGAACCGTTTTAAGACCGTCCCCTACCTTGGGCAGTAAGCTTCCTAATCAAAGGAAGTAAATTGAACTACTAGACACATCAGGTGTTTATTATTTTCTCGCAGAGATTGTAATCTCTTTCAAGTTGGTAAAGCCATGCGCCGAATTAGAGCAAGCTAGTGTGGACCATACTACTGCATGTACGTATGGGCATGTCAATAGACCTTACCTTGCATGTCATTCTGTAGAGGCAGTACACACAATTCATTGAGATGATTGTAGACGCATATCGATATGTAGCCATAACATGACGACGAGATTAATTAGGAAGTCTATTGAAATTAAGTATAGTAGTGAAATTATGATTAGAACCGTGGTAGAACACACGAAAGTCTCCATCGGGAACAAATAATGTATCAATGGTAGGAAACGACGTCTGCATAAAACATAATAAGAAACAAACTCTAACAAGAGATAACTAATATTGGAATAGGATTATCTCATATGAAACTAAATAATTTAACGACTTGCTAATATATTTCAGGATCATTTACAATACTATCATTTAAATTGTCATAATTTAATTATTATTGCATAATTATACATATTGTGCTTAATGAAAGTAACACCCATTACCACAAATTGTGGTCGCTTTTCACCATTAACAAACTTTGGTAATCTTCCGAGCACAAGTCTTTTTCCTGATCCTCTTATTAATTTAACTTGCGGAAAACTAATATATATGCAAGTATATATTAGGTGTTGCGAACCTAGTAACAAATTAGTTCAGTTGTGACCAGAAGGATAAACCAATGGCAGCATGATCGGAAAGTATAATCTCATGCACATTCGTTTCGTGCTTACTAGCGACTCATCAATAGGAGCCGGTATTACGCCCTTTAACCACTATACATTTTGGTGAGGAATGTGGGATAATAGGACGGTACAATCTCCTAGACATATGTGTAAACCTAAGGTAGTGAAGCTAACATCATAAAGTCTCGAAAATGCGACTTACACGCTAACTCCTTCTATATAATATATATATGTACCGAGTCTGTAAAGGATACTAACACTATGGCTATTTTGTCAGTAACCAATACCAACATTATAGTACCGAAAAGGTATATGGTGCTAACACTATGGTTGCCGAGTTGGTGCATGTTACCAACATGATGGATATCAATGTATGTTATAGTTTACCGAAATTGAGAATTACAACTATATCTGAACAACTGTTACTCCAGGAAATCCATACACTCTGGCCTTAATCGATATCAGTTATCCTATTTCGCGGCAAGCATGACATCATTCAATTTTAATTTGAACAGTTAAATACTGTTTGTTGCGGAGAACTTAATATATATATATATATATATATATATATATATATATATATATATATGCAAGCTTGTTATTTACACAGTAAATCGTAGGTTATTTATCATAACATTAATTTAATTATGGTGGACATATTTCGTATTTCCCTGTCCCTCACTAACCACTTGCGTCACTTTTAATTACATGAACGCACAAAAAAGAAAATCTAAATTCAGTCACTGTTGTTTCACTAAGATGGGTGTATACGTTCATTACGTTATGTTTAACTGAAAGTTAAAGGGTTAAGGACACACTCACACATAAACATAAACGACGTATATCTGTCTGTTAAAACATCAGTTATATGCTTAATTAAATCGTTTAAACGTCATTTATCACTAGCTTTATAAATTCTACATAGCTGGCGTATCCATCGATTGATTGGTAAAGCCAATCGAATATAAGAGCCAGTATATCTCGAGAGAATTAGGGGACACAGATTCGTTGTATCTTGCTCAGCAACACAACTGTTAGGTAATTAAAATGAATTATTGTTAGCTTCGGCATTCTTCTACTATTCTACAATAAATTAACTTCAAATAAACCAATTGTATGAAAACAGTAACTAAACCTGTCAAATACGCGGTTGACAGGTAGACTTGGTTTAACTTTAAAAATGCATTAATAATGCGTATTAGCTAAACGTTAACCGCTGAAAAGTTAAACAAACAACATTATAAACGATGATTTTGCTGCACTCCACCACATTACTTCATGCGTGAAAAAAAAACAATTTAATTTGAATCTTTCCGTCAAAATTTGTTCAGCAAGACTAGAGTTTAGAGTAAGCTAAAACGTGATACAAACAGCATACGAAAACATTTAGAGCATATCTTGCAACATAATAGATTTGGAGGCAGTGTTTACAACCTGCACAATGAAATCTAGCTGCCCGAGAGCACATATTTTCTCAACGCTTAGTTGAGCTGCCATTAAAGTCAAGCTGAAGCCAACCTGAAGCGAGTAAAAAGAATGGCTTGCAACCGGCACAGCTCCATAGTCCGAAAACCTACAAAAAACAATAACCTTGCAAAAATTTTCAGACCATTTATTCAGAGTAGTAGAGGTTGATGTTATTTGTAGATACTATTTAGTAGGACGATAGAAATATGGATCGTAATCATATTGTTTCAAAATATATCCATTTCAAATAAGGCCTAATTAGATAGAAATCCAAAAAGTATCTCATCGATTATGTTTTAAATCAATAACATTCCTTTAGTGTGTGATCCAATTCAACTGTTTTGACTCTTAACGATTTAAAGCTTTGTCATCCACACTTGTCGGAAAACTGTGGGTACAACTGAAAAAGATTTGTCGAGCGAAGTAAACATATATTTGACTTCAGTAACGTCGACCAAACAACAGAAAATCAGCTAAATTTGTCTTCCTAACAGTTCACAAATTTCGCAGTTAATGGCAGCCGTTTATCGGCCGCAAAAGATGTAATTATAAGAACAAACAGATTTTCAATAGACAAACTACGGTGTAATTGTTAGCACTCATAGGTCGGCAAAATCTTGAACCTTTTATCTATTCAGATGATGTAATTTTTGGCCTCAGTTGATGGGTTCTCACTTGTCCCTTCTCCTTTAAGCCTTCAATTAGCTGATTGTCTGAAAGCGCTTTAGGATCAAGATCCGCCATTGATCTTTCACCTATATTTCGAGACGTTATTTCCAGTCTCATCTTCAGGGTTGACACAATACGCACAGTAGTAAAACACAACTTGTGGCAAATGTGGTATCCTCATTCAAGACAGATATATTTATATATTTTTTTAATTTTAATTGCCTTCCTAATATCCGGTCTTCATACCTAGTCTCTAATACTCAAATGTATACAAAAACTTATCCCTGTCCCCCTTTGCGTACACATCTACCTATAAACATGTGTATTTTAACTATAAGCACACCTAATGGATTGACATACACGCCTATCAATGATGTCTATATTTTAATTGCTGTACCGGACGCATAGAAAGATCAACAAATTTTGAATTCTATATTGCTGTAATCCTCACCTGCCCCCCAGTTCACCTAATTCCATCCAGCTTGCAATCGGTTATATACAGAGAGATTAAAAAACTATTGAAACTCTATAGAGTATTATTCTATCATTTTGACAAGACCGAATACGGAAGTTACACTAACCAAATCGTTTTTCCGCTCCGTACACATTTATACTCAGATCCTATATGAATTAGTTGCTCTATTAAAATATCGTATATATCTATATATATAGATAAACATATAAGCAACTATGTGGGTTACTCCCACATCTGAGGCCAAAAATTACATCATCTGAAAAGATAAAAGGTTCAAGATTTTGCCGACCTATGAGTGCTAACAGTTCTCCCGCACAAGAAAAATGCGGTCAAATCCGAAACGAAAAGGACAGCACTGAGAAACAAAATAATACATCTTTTAAAACTACGGTGTAGCCACTGACTGGTAAATCATCAGCGGGAGCTGGAACAACGCCAAAATCCGACTTTATATTGTGCCGAGAAATGTGCAATTCGTCTTCGAAGCTATATATAATGTACACCGAACCTGTAAAGGATACGAATGCAATATTTTCCAGTATACCGAACCTGCAAAACTTACCAGCAGAATGGATTTCAAGGTATTCATAGGGTCACAAAAATTGAGAATTACAACTACTCTAACAAATCCATGCACTATTTCGCCGACTGACACCAGTTATCGCGTTAAGTGGTAATCATGACAACATTCCTTTAAATATATAATAATTACATATTAGTGCTTGCGGAGAACTAATATATATATATATATATATATATATATATATATATATATATATATATGTGTATGTATCAGTGTATTAGTTATTGCGTACCAAGTTCAAACAGGACCACAACGATACACTGTTCAGTATGAACACGATGCATAATTTTTTGTGCACGCTTTTCGTGCTTCCTACATATATACTTGTTGGCCGCAACAAGCAAGATAAAGCTGTGTTAATTTTAATTGAATGATGATATGACTACCGAAAATGTGATAACTGATTTCGATCGAGACAAGATTGTACGTATTTTCTAGATGAGCAGGTATTCGGAAATAGTTGTAATTCTCAATCTCGATGAAATTTAGCAAACATTGAAATTCATTTTGCTGGTACCATGTACCTGATCGGAAGCTATAATATTGATATCAGGTACTGACAAAATCATATCATGATAAGCAGAAAAGTGAAAACTCATGTCGATCCAGACCAGGTTGTATGTATTTTCTAGAGTAACAGTTGTTCATAACTGTCTGTAATTCTCAATTGGCGGAAATATGAGCCTGTGCCGAGGTCCGTTTGGTTGGAGTCCATAACAAACGCGGTATATATTATATATAATGGGCAGGCTTTCGATTCTTATTGCCGGAGACTTTATATGATTTTAATTCCATTTCTGCGTGAATACATATTCGCAATAAGATTCTACCGATTGTTTTTCGCACATTTCTTGTCTAAATATAAAATGGCCATAGGGCGTAATTCCGAATTCTACCAATAAATCGCTAGTAAGCACGGAACGCGTGTACATGAAATGATATCTCCCGTTCGTACTGACTTTGGTTTATTCTTCTGGTCCTATTTGAACTAATTTGTTACTAGGTACGCAACACCTAATACACAATTTCATACACATATTAGGTCATCGCAGCAAATAATATATATTAATTATATATTTAATTAAATGATGTCATGATTACCACAAAATGTAATAAGTGATATTGATCAAGGCCAGAGTGCATGGATTCGATGGAGATTATAGACAGTTCCAGTTCTTACTTTTGAGTCGTCAGCAGGCACGAGACGTATTTTTACGTAAGATTACACCTGTTACTTCAACAAATCTTTACACTGTTCCTTATCACTTTTCACTGTAAACATGACATCATTCTGTTAAATGTATAACAGTTAGATACTGTATGTCTCAGGGCACTAAATAATACACAATTATGCAAAATGTGTCGCACAGAATTTTGGTGAAACTAAGCATATCTTTAAATGAATTGTGTTGGTAACATGTACCGACTCGGCAGCCACAGTTTTGGTACCATGTACCGACTAGACAACCAGTGTTAGTACCGTTTACAGGCTCGGTATTAATATTATATAAAGTGAGTCCACTTTGACGTCGCATTGTCGAAGACTTTATATTATGTTAGCCTCACTACTGCAGCTTTACATAATCGCATGGGAGATTGGACCATCCAATTATCGCACATTCCTCACCTAATTATATAGTTGGTAAAGGGCGTAATACTGGCTCCTACTAATGAATCGCCATTAAGCGCGAAACGCATTTTCACATTAGATTAAACCTTTTACCTTCTGGTTCCATGTGTTCTAATTTGCAATTGTCACTACTTACTGCATATATAGAAATTGTCCACAACAACAAACATATAACTACAATATCCCATATTGGAGGGCAAACTATAGCAATATATGAGGCAAATTAACGTTTAGAGAGTTCTGACAATAGAAATTTCAGCAACAACACCAGATAATATAAAAAACATAATATCTCTAATATTCGCTAACGCATAACGAAATAAGAAGAATATTTTCAAATTTAATTTAATATTTATGAAGTCAAATTATAAACCAGCCTAATTTTCACCAAAGCCAAATGCATAATGTCACTTATTAAAGAGATCAAGACTTACACAAGCACTTACTGTCAATCTCTTCCTCATCGTAATACTAAACAACATTACATCAGCAAAATAGAATACTGATGTTTTACCGTAAACAATAAAAAAATTATACTTTGCTTTCCATATATGTAATGCGTTTGGATACTCGCTAGTCAGTTATCCGTCCTACTCTGACGATGATTACGGAAGGTCGAAACGCGTCAGTGCGTGCGACTGGCGGTAGTTTTGCTATGTTGTTCGACGACTGGTTAAATACAATGGGATTGGTGTTTACTTCATGCTCGCAAACTTGATTTAGAGCATTGTTACCACCAACCCCGAAATCAGTTATTGTTTTATTGTATTGTCTGAATATATATATGTGTGTGTGTGGCGAATGCTACAAACAGCTAATGTTTGTGACTGCATAGAAATTGTGCAGCCGACACTTTCATTTAAGTAAAATGTATGCGAGACTACGAGAGGTGAGAGCCGCATATCTAATTTTGCTTTCCACATATATCCAATGTGGTTTGATTTTCGCTAGTCAGTTTGCCGTCGTACTCTGATAAATGATTATGGAAAGTCGAAACGCGTCATTGCGTTGGACTGGCAGTAATTTTGCTGTTGTCCGAAGACTGGTTAAATAAAATCTCACCTAGTTATGCACTCACAAGTATCTGGCCACCAGGTGGATTGGGAATGCTTAAACGTATCTCCATATGTTACCGTAGCAGGTTCACCGAGTTAAGAATTGTGTCAATTGAAATAGAATCGCGAGTTGGAATATCGCCAGGACAAATATTCGATGAGGCGTTAGTCATTTGCAGGAAAAAAAGAACGGGTGAATTCGTGAAATTAAATGTTCTGGATAAAAAAATTAAAAGTACGATAGACCAGCGAATATATTCTACATTATTATTTCAATTTCGTTTAATCTTTATTCTTATGATATTGTTTAATAGAGCTTCATGTAACCTGTATTTCAATTGAAAAGGAGAAGGGCCTTTTAATTCATCTAAAACTATGCATATATTGACCATTTTTGAATGAGGCTATTATGTGATTACTTTGATTAACTTTTCTTTTCTTCACCTTTCGGCGCTCTCTCATGCCAAATTCCATCGATATTTCGACACAATTTTTATTTGCCGAATAGTCGCAGTTCTTCAATTTCACTCGCGTGTAGTGAGTTAAACGTTTGCTACTAATTAGTAAACCAAAATTAACAGCCTTACTTCTCTAACTAGACGGAATTAACTTACCTACTACAATGGTAGTAAATTGATATGAGTTCAGATTTGCAAGCTTATTGGCTATACAAAGCATATCTAATTTTGCTTTCCATATATATCCAATGTGGTTTGATCCTCGCTAGTCAGTTTGCCGTCCTAATCTGATGATGATCATGGAAGGTCGAAACGCTTAGGTGCGTGCGACTGGCGGTAGTTTTGCTATGTTGTCCGACGACTGGCTAGCCATAATGGATTGGTGGTTTACTTATGCTCTGCAAACTTGATGATGCATTGTTACCACCACCCGCAAAATCAGTTATACGCAGCAACTAACAATTTAGTGCAACTTCGGATGCTTGTATAAAATCTGTTGTTCCTTTACAGGTATATAATTATTACGTATAAGGATCAGTAGAGAGATGTAAGATATATATATATATATATATATATATATATATATGTTTATCTGTGTAATCTTAACATTAATTGCTTAGGCAAATGCCTTGTCTAAACATTATGCGTCAATTGACATTATAGTAATGTCTACTCGATACTCGCGTTAAACTGGTGGAATTTCGAGACTCATAGATCTAAGCAACGAAGAATTTAGTGGAATCTATTTTCATAGGTTTAAATCACTGTATAGGTGGTATGTGTCCATATTTTTTGATGGAACACTAGAATTGGGTAATAGTAAGTTGTTCTAATGTTTAAAAAATAATGATGTTCCACGAAGAGAGTTATTTTTTATGCTTTACTGCGCTTTCTGTACTACCATTTGTGCGAATATTGAACGAGTTACGAAAATGACTTCTAGAACTCGAAATCAAGATGCTAGATGAACGTAATATAGCTTCCAAATAAAATATCTGGATAAAACATTTAAGGAAGCTACGCTGCCGAAAGACAATTTGTTGTTCAAAGCAAAATTAAAATCAAAATAACGTCCATTTGAATTTGCAAAGTAGATTAATGATAAATCTACCTTCTTTAACGAATCAGAACTAATTTATGAACGATTATCTAAATAGGCCATTTTTAAAGGAAAACCCCACACTCAGCCCCCTACAGAATTTATAATTAATTTTTCTGATTATTGATCCGAAAATAAAACTTACTAGGTAAAATTTGTCAAGCGCAACTGAATTTTAGCTTTAAAGAGTGAAACGATACCTTAGCACAAGACCGCGTTTTATTTAGTTGTCAACTTAATGTTTGATCCCCGTTCAAATACAGAAAACGAGAGAAATTGGAAAATGCGATTGGTGATAAGAGAAAAAAGACCAGCCTGAAACCACAAAGTGGGGATGGAAACTTTCGCGATCCATAGATCAAGTAACAATAGCACACGTTAAAAAAGTAACTGATGACACTAAAATTCCTACCAACTATCGGATTATCAGTTTGCTCTGTGCTACATCGAAAATTATCACTCCTAATATCGTCAAAAGGATCCGTGTGTAGCGAGAGACGCAGGATTTTGAATGGAAATCGGATTTTTTACCCAATTTCATGAACTCCTCCGTAATCTTGTGTTGTGCCAACAAAATAAGCGGCCTAGTAACAAATTAGCTCAGTTGTGACCAGAAGGATAAATCAAAGGCAGCATGAACGGAAAGTATATTCTCATGCACATTCGTTTCGTGCTTACTGGCGACTCACCAGTAGGAGCCGGTATTACGCCCTTTAACCACTATATATTTGGGTGAAGAATGTGGGATAATAGGACGGTACAATCTCCTAGACGAATGTGTAAACCTGCTAAAGTGAAGCCAACATCATATAGTCTACGACAATGCGACTCCAACGCTAACTCACACTATATAATATATATACCGAGTTTTTAAAGGATACTAACACTATGGCTATTGTGTTAGTAACTGATACCAACATTATTGTACCGAAAATGTTACATGGTACTAACGCTATGGTTTCCGAGTCGGTACATGGTACCATCCTGATGGATAACAATTTATGCTATAGTTCACCGAAATTGAGAACTACAACAATTTCTTACCACCTGTTACTCCATCAGGTTGGTAACATGTACTAGGTTCGGAACACCTAATACATACTTGCATATATATTAGGTCTCCGCAACAAACAATATTTAACTTTTATATATTGAATTGAATAACGTCGTGCTTACCGCGAAATGTAAAGGCTGATATCGATCAAGGCCAGAGTGTATGGTTTAACTGGAGTAACAGGTGTTCAGAAATTGTTGTAATTCGGTGAACTACGCATTATTTTATATCAATCAGGTTGGTACCATGTACCGACTCGGAATCCATAGTGTTAGTACCATGTACCTTTTCGGTGCAATAATGTTGGTGTCGGTTACTAACACAATGTCCAGAATTTTAGTATCCTTTACAGACTCGGTATATATATTATATAGTGTGAGTTAGCGTTGAAGTCGCATTGTCGAAGACTTTATATAAAGTTAGCTTGACTATTACAGGTTTACACATTCGTTTAGGAAATTGTACTGTCCTATTATCCCACATTCCTCACCAAAATGTATAGTGGTTAAAGGGCGTAATACCGGCTCCTACTGACGAGTCGCCATTAAGCACGAAACAAATGTGCATGAGATTATACTTTCCGTTCACGTTGCCTTTTGCTTATCGTTCTGGTCACAACTGAACTAATTTGTTACTAGGTTCGCAAAACCTAATACATACTTGCATATATATTAGTTCTTCGCAACAAACAGTATTTAACTGAAATAAGCGGCCCACCATTTTTTTCTTTTCAAGACTACTCATTCGCCTTCGAGTCTGCCTCTCACGAGATGTCATCCCTAGCTATGTATAATGATATCATTCTGCACAACATTTTTCTATTTCTCGAAGTCTCTTATAATGGCTCTCCAGTGTGTATTTGCACTAGAAATGTACTTTCTCGAACCTTTTCCAATAGCTCCTTCGTTCGACAAGAATGTGTAACTACTGTCATTCTGCATCATATGTTGTCGATGCAGTATTTGCTAGTTATGAAAACAGTCCTCGTCGCGGAGATCGGTTGTGCTGGTGGTAGACTTGTTGACCTCGTATTCGCCGATGGTGCTATTCTGATGGTTTAAAAAGAACGACCTACACAGAGTCTTTAATTGTGCTTAAGAAGTGTCCATCCATTACGGTCTCAATCTAAACGCATCGAAAATGGTTGCAATGGCAAATAGAATCAATAGCATTGTAATATTTAGCTTTCAAATTTAGAGAGAAAAAAAAATTCCAAAGTATGAATTTGTTTATGCAGTACATATTATAAATAAGCACTTTTACTCCATCTTATAAGCTGATTAACTGGACAAATAAAAGGATTTATTTTTGTCCAACGAGAAATACCGTTCAAAAAAACCATTAACCCAGCATTTCTTAATATTACGCCAGGAAAGATTCTTAGTAATGCCAGTGCCTGTTTACACAGACCTGAACAACATCTGTTAATAGCAGAGGCCTTCAAATAAGGAAACTTGCTCGCAAACCACGCACTAATCAGAATTGAAAAGCTTTGTTCTGGGGTGTCGCGTTGTCCGTAGTGTGCATACAAAAAAACTTCTCCTGCCCCGACATTACCCAGAGGCATTTATGGCCCCATGCGAAATTATATTATGTCATGCTTCTTCTATTTTAAATCGGTAGACTAATATTTTCCGTAAACTGTACTACGATTTAGACCAAATTAGTGGATGTCTTATTAATCCAGTATAAAATTTGATACGAAGGAGTAAAAATGCTTTTGTACAGAATATAATTTGCATTTTAAATTCATACCTGGGAATACTTTTTCTAAATATTTAACAATTACATATCGCGTACAAATTACCGCTAAATGTATTAGCATTCCACAACTATTATACCTTTCCCATTGGCATAAATAAAAAGTCTATTTTAAAGATACAATAATTATTTCAGTCACATTATTGTCAAGTACTCAAAAATTAATATATATATATATATATATATATATATATATATATATATATATATGTGTGTGTGTGTGTGTATGCATGAATGTATGTATATATGTATTTTCGGAAAATGAGAGGAAAATAGCGTGAAATCAGTCTGCAATTCGTTACCGAATTTATCGTTATTTATTTCTAAACAATTTCTGTTATTACATTAGTTAATTGACTTTAAAGAGATATCAGTTGAACATGCATGCCAGTTCTAAACAGGCTGGGTAATTGCTCACGTGTTTTCACTTTTCTGCTCTAAAAACACGCTTAATTTGCAATATTCCTTCACTCTTTTGGGCCGAATGACCCACTCAAGCTAATCGAAAGCTCCGAATCATTCTAAGAAAAACAATAAGCTAATATGCAAATTACCTTTAAGATATTGAACAAATTTTGCACCAAGAATTAAGAAAATAGAACAGTGTACTTTTACCAGCAGTGCAGAAACTAATTGCAATTTTTTTGGCGCATTCTTGCGAAACGAAATATCCAACAATACACGACAGACGTTGCTGTAACGTTAAGTCACATCTTTTAGCAGCAGAAATTAACAGTGTTTCAAACTTTTTCTTTCACATTAAAGAAACAATTTCATCTCGTATATCTATATATATATATATATATATATATATATATATATATATATATATATATATATATATATATATATATATATATATATATATATATATACGCAATTTGTAGTTCATACTGAAAAAATAAATGTAATAAAACCCTGCCATTATACTCCAAATGAATATAACTACCTCAATTGACATGGCGTATGTTGTATAAAGACAAATTGGTGGTGGCTAGTTAGAACTTCAGGTGAAAAGGTTAACCAGAAGCATAAGTTTGTATATGTCAACAAATTGTGAATAGTATGAGGCGCAAGTGACGCAGTGTTTCAGACTCCGAAGAAAATTTATCACGGTTCGAGTGCCGATCGCAGTAAATTCTGGACGGCACTTAAAATGTTCACAATAAGGATGAAACTGTTTTACTGGATGAATTGTCTTTGACACCTGGATGCAACGTGTAGTTTATACTGATAAAAACACAAAATCAAAAATTCGGTCTGATAGATATATATATATATATATATATATATATATATATATATATATTGTTTAATCTAAAAATTGCAATCTTTCAAACCAATTTCATTTTATGAGCCCTTTAACAATAGTATCCAGAATTGCCGCGGCCAAGATTTAAAACCGGTCAAATTTGGTAGTCACACAACTCATCCCCTTTGCCACCAAATCCGAACATTGCGTGCGATCTGCAGTTATAAATTAACGCATTGTTCGTTGGTGTCCTAGTTATGTGCATCCTGGTTGGCATCACTTTGAAGCCAACCAAGATGCCATAATAAGTTAGACACCATGCGATCTGCAGAAGTGGAATTGGCTTAGTTGGTGGTGTAGATGTGGAGTTTTATGGCTCTAAATAAATTTTCCCTGGTCTAATTTCAGGTTGCGAAAATTCAGGTTAATACTAGTGATTGTCAAATTAGTAAAATCCGGTCTAGTTGAAAAACTGCACTTGCTATTTCATGCAATATTTAGTTTATTTCGACGACAAATAAAACTGTCCTTCCATCGTACTTTAATTTCACACGCACACGCATGCACACACACACACACATATATATATATATATATATATATATATATATATATATTAATGTATGTATGATTAATCACCAAAACCAAAATATTGTTGTTGAAAAAACATGCTTAAAAGACATAAATGCATACATATATACATGCTGCATACAGACAATCCTACATACACACAACATACATACATGCATGCGTACAAGAATACATGATTAACTCCAGCTCACAAAGAGGTCTTCAGTTTTAGCACAAATATGTTTTCCTTAAATTTGAATCCAACGAGATGATCGCAAATTATTAGAATACCTATACGTATTAACTAATTTCTTCAAGCCTACAAGCATCAATGCAAAATCGTATAGTAAATATTTTGATGAATCGGTAAAAAATAAGCAGTCTTTCGCAAAACTGGTATTTCAGGCTTTTTACTGATTTTTTTAGTAATAACAACTAATCAACCTTGGAAAATGTCTGTTGAGGCGCAAAAGTTGTCATATGATTATTTTATTTCCGGTTCGCGTAACACCGTAACACAACATTCTCAAAATAATATCAAAATTTGTTTCGTAACCAGAAAATATCGAATTTGTCATATTATGAGAAATTCCTGTTTGCCTAAAGCAGATTACAGATTTTTGCCAAATAATGAGATGGAAAAATATAAATCTCCTAGTCAAAAATTTCTCAATAAAACACATAACTCTCCAAGTGTAAATGTGGACAGTTAAATCAAGATTATATGGATGGAATAGATTTATAATGTAAATAAATGAAATGAAATACTCACGAACTTCAGATTTACCCAGGCATTTAGAATAAATCTGATATGACCGCAACGGAAAAATGCAATATAATCTTTTAAAAAATCCCAGCGTTAAAAAAGAAGTGATCATGTTAATTCGCAAAATAATTGGCAAAAATTTCAGAAATAATCGTTTCTAACAAGTTGGATTTTAAAGTTTCTAATTTTGCATTGAAAATAACAATATTCCATTGTCACCGTAGAGAAAAATGGTAGGTAAATTGTATTTTTTAGGAACTGCAAATGCTTTACATGCAACATAATACTAGTCGGAGAAAGACACAATTGAATCATTATAACAACTGATAAGAATTTTTTTTAACTTTTGGGACAAAATGACTTTTTGAATGCTCCTGGTAAGAAAGTCTTTATTCGAGGAAGTGATCAATTTTGTGACGACAGACTTCGTGTATGTGGTCGCACGCTATAGCAACCAAATTGAAGATAAACATAGTCGTAAAAGGCGCCAAGCCTAAGCTCCAATTGCAGAAAAATAATGCTAAATAAAACCACAAATGCACATTTTCTAACACCGGATTTGATAAACATTCTGCCTAACAAATAGTTAGAGGGAAGCGAGAGGAGTTTTTGGGAATTTTCCGTGTTTTGTTGGTTTCGATTCTGGTTACTCGCTTTGGCCATGTGCGCAATAGCTGTTTTGTGCTGATGTCAAACAAGCCCTCCGTGCTTTCTGTGTTAGCATAGGACATCAAAACGGTGGTGTAGTAGGCTCCGGAAGTACTGTGGTTGGCATCCATAGTAAAGTCTGTTTGTCCTATATTAGTCTTATTGACACCATTTGTCATATTGTTAATGATTTTGTTAACGAATGTGCTGTTTTTGATATCAGTGATGCGGATTCAGTTGGCAGAGTAAGTGATTTCTACGTAGTTGTCAATAATCCTGCTACTTATGCTAGTGCAAGTAGTAATTGTAGAGATTATGTCAGTGATGCTGTCACAAGCGATCGCGGTAATCGATTAATTTTACTCGTTGTGACACGGTCGCGGACCGTCTTCCTGTTGTTAGGGGGCTAAGATGCTGTTAATATTTCTACTTTGGATGTTATTTTTAATTCGATTATTGCTCGGTTTAGAGTTGAGCACGCACATAGAAATAAATTTGACGCTGATCCCGATGATAGGATTGACAACAACCGATCCGACAAAAATTGGTGTGTTCAGTAGAGATAATATAAAGTGATGTGCTTCGGCAGTCAAAATGCTGGACAGTGAAACCACGGTGTCCTCAGAAAACCAATAACATCGAGTTGACACTGGATAAACGGGAGTCAGGACCAGGTCACTAAAATTGATAGCAAATGGTGAACACTTTTCAATATAATTCAACAGCCTAGCAGTAGCTATTAGTTTATACAAAAACGAAAAGCTTTTCGAATTTGTCGGAAAAACAAAGAAATACAGCATTTGTAGTGTGCCGATTCCATGTACTCCACCCATCTCTTTATTGTACCAATTATTGGCCAACAATGAACAGCAAGCCAACTTGCATTGAAACAGAAATGTGTCCTGAAGGCAATTTTGGAATTATTTCTGTATTTCGGTTTCATGTTACGCCCAATTTATGGCATCAGGCAAGAGTCTGAGTCGCATTGCTGATATCAGTCAGGCTAAACGAGACCATCTCAAAACCAAAGACTGCCATTAATTCGAACAAATGAACAACATAAGCAACTGGCGACCTATCAGTAGGGTCCGATATTACGCCCTTTACCCACTATATATTTAAATGAGGAATGTGGGGAAATAGGTGATTGTAGCGTCCTATTTTCCCACATACATCACCAAAATATATAGTTCGTAAAGGGCGTGCTATCGGCTCCCACTGATGAGTCACTAGTAAGCATGAAACGAATGTGCACGAGACTTTACTTTCCGTTCATGCTGTCTTTGGTTTATTCTTATGGTCATAACTGAACATATATGTTACTAGTTGCGCAATACCTAATACATACTTGCATATATATTGGTTGTCCGCAACAAGCAGTATCTAAAATGAAAAACTGTTTTTATTAAGATACAAAGTATAAATTTTACGAAGAAAGTTGGTTACTAAGTCAAATGCGCCAGTAGCGGACATGGACAGGATTGTAAAAACCAACTTTGAATGGTTCATCTGAAATTTTAAAACTTTTTACCTACAGCCAGTATAATTTATCAGAGATTCGTCTGATAAAGAGGTATGCTAAGGATATTAGCATAAAAACAAATCTTCATAAGAAAATCACAAGTATTGCAACGTTTATATGCACTGATTTAGATGATAATAATAATAAGAATAAAAAAGCACACAGTATGGAATACATTGAAATTGTATTGTCAATGAGTTGGTTGCTATGACCTGAGAACACACGAGATAAGAAAGTTTAAAGAAAACAATCAAACAAATCCGATCACATTGAGTAGCACCCATTCCAGATACTTCTCAAAGGCGCACTTACTAGATGATTATTCCGTTGGTAATCGCAAGTTGGTGCAATATTTTGCCATTGTATCGTTAGAAAACCAGATGTGAACAAGGCAAAAGTAGAATCGGGAGGATAAAATATGTGGCGAGAATTAAAACGAGGCAACCTTTGATTCAACTCACTCGTTTTGAAATCGAATCATAAAAACAGGTCTACGTTAGTCAATAAAGCATACTGAGTTGGAAAAGATTGAGAGACCATAAAGCAATCAGAAAGCACCAAAGCGCGGATAAAAGACGAGTGTAATAGTCTGCCTAACGAAAAACCTGATGACGCACAACGCAGTAGAACAAATAATGTTGTGAAACGAAACTTTTTCTTATGAATATTGTCGACTAATGAGACAGGTTGAAAAGCGGCCATATGACAGGTTTGTGAGAATCTACTAGATGTTGATTTTCGCAGTTCAAACTTGTCATCTACACCCAACATAACTAATTTCAGTGATGGTGAAAGATTTTTTTAAATATTTCAGGTAGCAAAAGCTTGGACTGTGCCTCTCTATGTGGCATTCATTCCAGAATAGTAAGAGGCCAAACCTGTTTCTCCCTTTGAATGTATTAACGTTAATTATACAAATGTCAATTAGCTGATAGCAACAAACCATGAGCCCGTAAGGTAAAGCGGGTTTATAGCCAAAACTCGAATGACGCCTTATTTTACCTCGCAAACACACAGGCACACACATTATGCTAGGTAATGCGTATCAAAGTAAATTTGAAGAGCATTGTTCATTTCTATATGACCCATGAGGTATAATTTCTTTGTTGGACTAGAATAAGTGGCATATAGTTGGTAATGTGTGTGTGAGAAAGAGAGCTACTCTTAATATTCTACACATTAGCAATAATAAATAAGAGCTTTGCGAAAAAAGTAGTTGAAGTCATTAAGTGGAAAAAAACAGTCAAAATAAGAGTATACATTGACATCATTTGAAAATAATTAAATGACACAAATCAAATACCGGATTTATGTTAGTTTAAATACATTTTAAAAGATGAATCTCGTTGCGCAGTGCTGTCCTTCTTGTTGTGGATTTGACTGCATTTTTCTTGTGCGGAACAATTGATAGCACTCTTAGGTCGGTAAAATCTTGAATTTTCATCATTTCCAGGTGATGTAATTTTTGGCCTCAATTGATGGGTTCTCACTTGTCTCTTCTTTTTTAAGCCTTCCATTAGCTGATTGTCTGAAAATGACATTGGAACAAGATTTTCCATTTTTCTTTTTCCAAATTTTCGAGACCGAATTTCCAGTCTCATCTTCAGGGTTGACACAATACGCACAGGAATAAAACACAACTTGTGGCAAGTTGTGTTTTATTCCTGTGCGTATTGTGTCAACCCTGAAGATGAGACTGGAAATTCGGTCTCGAAAATTGATTTTAGTTTGTTTTAGTCAACATTCTAATATGATTGTTGAAACAACTTAAAATGTAAATGTGAACTGCGGTAAAACATAATGCAGCAAAAATTGTAACCACATGGATTTCAGTTTAAACATGTGTGCTAAACGAAACAGCACAGCAGGATGTGAAGCAGTAAAACTCATCATACTCATCAATTAATAGAGCACTTTTCAAAAAGCACCAATACCGTATTGAGTAAGCTTATCAGAGTCAAACAACTGCAGGTTAACATAAATGTGCACACAATTCTGTCATTTGAATACTTGCACAAGACTTGGCATACGACCGGCGTATGTGTGTTTGAGATGATAATGTCTAATTTATTGTAAACATTTTAAAATGTTTCTTTTTAAATAAGTATCTGTAGCATTGTTAGAATATCTACATGAATTACATCAAAATGCATAAAAATCGGTGTATAACAATAAATGAACCATGTAAAAAAATACGATGAAATTTCCGAAAGCTGGCAATTCAAAACAAAAACATACCCGAGACTATTCAAGCCAGTGCAAATCTCTCCTTATGCATGCACTTACATAGTCATTAGTGAGTAAACCCGTTTATACATACCAATAAAAATCCAATCTTGTGCCCATGTACAAGAATCCGGATATAAAACAAAGTAAGCCGAGAACGAAAAATACAATCTGGTGCATATTATGTTCGGTACAATTGCTTTCGCCAGGTGACAGCATATTATGCTTAACTATCTAAAACAACGTGTTCACACGCAAACATACATGAACACACAATGCCTCTTATATGTTAATGTGCTATAATGACTTTTCACACATCCACGATTATATATATATATATATATATATATATAGATGAGCATCATATATACTAACAAAAAAAAGCACACATGTATACGACTATAATGATTAAAATTTTCATGATTATAAGAATGTTATGGGCGATTAATGTGTAACACCGAACATGTCAGTATAATGAAAGCACTAGCTCAGTATCAAATTTGGTTAGCTAAAATATTGTTTTGATAAATCAAGAAGTAATACCTATATATATATATATATATATATATATATATATATATATATATATATATATATATATATATATATATACAAAACGATTAATCACAAAATAAAAAGTTTGTAGGCATGTTATTCTTGACAAAAAAGAGATACCACGGAATATAAAACCAGTTATGTGGAGCAGTTAACCAACTATAATGCTGGTTGTACATTGTGAGGGTTGAGCCGCCGGGTGAGGTTAACTCGTTTGTATCCTGATGTGTCGTGATTAATTTAGAAGAAACCTCAGCTGGCAGTCGGCAGAATGCACAGGGTAGGACGCTGTGTCACTATTTCGGCAGATGACTCGAATAAGATGGATTGAAGATGAAGTATAGAACCACATAGCATATGATCACAGCAGTGGTGATTAACAGATAGCATAGCCTGACACGTGGTGACCAGAAGCGAAACAAATTCGCTACAGCTGCAAAAGATTGCGATTGACAATTGAACATGGCAGCCCAAGGCAACACCGCACCGACGCGATTCATCGATATTAATTATGCAAGAGAAAAAACATAAAGATAAAATAAGATAAACATTCTTTTGAAATGCGAGCTTTAATAAAATTAATTGTACCCTTCCTATGTGCAAAAACAAAAAGAAATTTTATCATATACAAGAAACGCTTCTTTCTCATTATCTCCTCAAGTATCTACTAATGAACATATCTTTATATATTAATTGGAAAGCAAAACAAGATAGAAATATGTGAACATAGAGAGAGTTTGAAAACGGAAACCAATCAATTGCGTGCGTCACACCCAGTTCAAGTTCAATGCCTGAACATGCTTCTTCTGCTTGCATAAATCCGGCTGCAATTTGTTTACCCATAAGGCTTCGTATGTGGCTAGCTCCCTTCTGTTATTACATTTAGTAATTATTTTAAATGCTACGCCTGGAGAACATACGTATGATGTTTAAAATAAAATAAAATACTCAGTTCACCGCCAAGATGTATTAATAGTTAAATAACCTATTAAATAAATACGAAATTGTGCATTTGGTTTCGCGCATCTAGTGACAAATTAGTTCAAATAGGACCACAAAGATAAGCCAAAATCAGAGAAATCCGTTGTGCCCAAGAAGTGCCAATCCATTACGGTCTGAAGCAGAACACATGAAAACGGTCGTTATGGCTAATTTAGATTTGGAGCCTATGCAAGTGTTAAACGGCGTTCTACTTTCAGTGCTCAAGGATTTGGTTTACCTAACATCTCTCTGGTGACGCATGTCAATTCATCGTACGCCGAAATGTCCAGACGTATCAGTTAACAGTTCAAACCACTTGGGCATCACCAGCCTATTTTACTAAGCACAAAGTTCGTCTTAAAGTCAAGCATACCCTCCATCCTACTCAATCTTTCCGAAATACGAGAGACGAAATACTATAATCGCCAGGACATGAAGAGCTTCCACAATCAATGCATACGCTCGATTTGGTTTAAGTCTCTTATAGTTTATCGTCAGGAACCACTAATCAAGAGCAAATTCTATGAGTCGAACTGTTATACACAGCCGTTCTTCGACGAACCATCACCAAATCCTGTTATGGTAAGTCTATCGCACTGGTTAGGCCACTATTTCAAAAGGTTATTTTCCCATCCTGCACGCCAGGTCACCAAAGTAATTCATGTGGTTATTTCACATCTCAGGATGGGCAAGTCAGTCATTTCTTCGCCGGATACTATTCGCCATTTCGGCATACCATACATTCACTACCAGGAAGACTATGGAAATTTGCGAAGATCTGCGTCAGTCTTGCTGAAAACAAGACTCAGTGGAGAGAACCCGTTAACAATTATCTCGTCCGGATACCTCCGTTCGGGAGATGTATGCTTCTGTTTCAATTAAAAACACATAAGCTCCGCTGTGATTAGATCGATTATGTTTTGTTTGCGTATCAATTCATTCTACGAATGTAATAAATGACAGGTTGAAAGAAGGTAAATAATGAAAAATATAAGGTAACACATTTTATGTTCCGGAGAACTAATATAGAAGCAATTTTGTATTAGGTGTTGCGCACCTATTAATAAATTAGGTCAAATTTGACCAGAAGGATAAACCAACGTCGACATGAACGAATGGTATACATTCATGTAAACGTGCGTTTCAAGCTTACTGATGATTCATCATTAGGAGCCGGTACTACGCCCTATATCCACTATATGATTGATCAAGAAATGTGAGACAGGTGGGCAATGCAATATCCTGTACGAATGTGTATTACAGCATCAATGGATTTAGCTTCACATAAAGTCTTCGACAATGCAGTTTCAAAACGAATTCACTATATATAATATATACCAAACCTGTAAAGGATGACAACAAAATTAATTTTGAAATAGGCTAAATTTCACCAAAATAGAGAATTACAACTTCGTTTGAACACATAATACTCCAAAAATTCCATATACTCTGGCCTCGAGTAAAAAGAGTAACAGGTGTACAGAATTATATATAATTCTCAATTTTGGTGAAATTAAGCCTATTTCGAAAACCATTGTGTTAGTAACAAGTAAAGTTTATTATTAACAGAAAAGAACTGATTACGATAGCCTCTGCCTAGACATCTTTATGAACCGATGCAATCGCTGAGTGGCCAGAGGCGATAATTTGGAGAAATATTTGTGAACCGGCTTAGTCTATCCGGTCGCTAGTTTAAGTGCCATCATCAAAACAGCTAGTTAAGACAACTGGATTATCCTGGATGAGCACTGTTTGAGAAAGCCGCTATCAAATCATGCTCGCCAGGCTACCGAGTCAAATCCAATTGACTGCTAGTGCTGCAGAAGTGGCGGAAAAATGTTCTCCTATTTGTGCTCTATTATCGACGAAATACTTCATTTTCTTACACCCTAAAACCCTATGTAGACAATATAGTATGTGGCCGAAAATCTGCAGCAATCAAGATACAAACCAAGTCCTTTGGAGAAGCCGGGATAAGATCTCCTTACTGACATAGGCCTTTATGAAGTTTACCGAGAAGGCTACCTCATATATATATATACTCCGTTTATATTTAATAATACTTTTTTTTATTTAAAACATTATTTGTACTGATGGAGTGATAGCAAAACATTTAATCAAATTAAATACTGTGTTTGTTGCGGAGAGCTAATATATATGCAAGTATGTATTAGGTGTTGCAGACCTAGTAACAAATTAGTTCAGTTGTGACCAGAAGGATAAACCAAAGGCAGCATGAACGGAAAGTATAATCTCATGCACATTCGTTTCGTGCTTACTGGCGACTCATCAGTAGGAGCCGGTATTACGCCCTTTAACCACTATATATTTGGTCGAAGAATGTGGGATAATAGGACGGTGCAATCTCCTAGACGAATGTGTATACCTGCAATAGTGAAGCCAACATCATATAAAGTCTACGACAATGCGACTTCAACGCTAACTCACACTATATAATATATATATACCGAGTCTGTAAAGGATACTAACACTATGGCTATTGTGTTAGTAACCGATACCAACATTATTGTACCGAAAAGGTACATGGTACTAACACTATGTTTTCCATGTCAAGCCGGAATAAGATCTCCTTACTGACATAGGCCTTTATGAAGTTTACCGTGAAGGCTACCTCATATATATATACTCCGTTTATATTTAATAATACTTTTTGTTTAGTTAGAACATTACTGATTGTACGGCTGGTAATAACAAACATTTAAATCAAGTTACCGAGCGTGAAATCAACTATAATCCCATTGTGGCTAACAAGTCGCATAAAACTACCGTTAGGCACATGTGCCGATGTGCTTCAACCTTCCATGACAATTACCAGAGGACGACGGAATACTGATTAACGAGGAGCAAGTTTAGATATACGACTATCACCAATACTAGTCTTGTATCCATTATAGTTGGCTGGAAATAATGGCTGCACAATGTCTGTGTTGTCACTAGAAAACTTTTTCACTACCCATATGGCAGTTATATAATTAAAATACCTCGATTGTGCAAACAGTGATAACAAATCCGTAATAAACATGACCACTTGCGCAATTAATGGTTGTGACTCTTACAGAAATTTTACAGACGACATTTGCAGCTGCGTTATACTCATGCAGAACTACCTGGTGGTTTAGGCGATTTTCAATACCTAGTATATACATTGCGATAAGATCCACGTTAGTTAGTTTGTCGTTGTGCTCCGATGATGAACATGGAAGGCTAAAACCTTTCAGTTCGTGCGAATGACAGGAGTTTCGCTATATTGAGCATCAGGGTGAATAAAATGTGATTGGTACCTATTTCAAGTACGCAAACTTGATTTAAAGAAAGGATGGTGTCTATAGCCTGGCACAACAGAAATAAACATTAAATGCCTTATCGATACAATAGTTGTGAAAACCTCGAAGATTATAACTCTCAAGAGTTAGATGCCAAATAAGGAACAATATTGTTGATCCACAATGCAAAGAAATAATTATTTTCCATAGAATCATTCAAATGTGTGTGCACTGCTCCACAGAAATGAGTTTCGTTATGAAAAACCAACAACTTCTTCTCAAATAACGTCATGCGACACAGGTTTTTCCCATCGAAACGTGAAATTTGGATTTTGGTATGCCTTCAGCGTGATCAACCTTTGAAGTGGCATGTGATACAATCCATTTACGAGAAAGCTGGTCTATCAAGAATCAATGTACACGGAGCACCAGTTAATGGAAATCAAATCAGACAGGTCTATGCCGCTATGCAAAATAGCGGAAAGCAACATGTGTCTTGATCACACTTCCAGTGGCAATGGATGTATATTTAAGTACCCAAAGAATTTCTAGTCCCCAGTTGAAAGATAGTGGACCACACAAACCACGACGAGTTTCAGCAGCGCATTTCTTTCTGTGACGATATTTCGCGTGTTATTTTAAGGGAAGCATATCGGACCACAATAATTTCTTAGTCTCTACGTGCCAGACATTCGACCAATCGGATCACGACGGGTATCAGCAATTCAATTTAATTTTGCCAATATTTCGCATGGTTGCTCAATTGGCACATATTGGAACACTGAAGAAACTCCTAGTCTCCAGATGACAGATATTATGCAACTCGAACCATGATGGATTTCAACAGCGCATACAAATTTGTATCGATAGTTATAACGGTCACCCAAAAAGGTACAAGTTAGAATACTTAATTTTAAAGTGACACATATTAGACCACTCAATCCACGATAATTTCAACAGCGCATTCCATATGTTGACGAAATTTCGTCGTTTGTATAAGGAAGCATATCAGATCGCTCAATGAATTCAGTCTCCATGTGACAGATATTAGACTACCCAAACAACTATAGGTTTCTATAGCGCATTCCATTTTGTGACAGTATTTCGCATGGTCGTTTAAAGGAATCCTATCGGAGCACTCAACGAATTCCTAGTCTCCAGTTGACAGATTTTGGACCACTCGAATCACGACGGAATTCAGCAGCACATTCCATTTTGTGACGATATTTCGCACGGTTATTTAAGGGAAGCATGTCGGAGCACATAATGAATTCCTAGTCCCAGGTAAGAGACACTGGACCAGTCGAACCACGAAGGATATCAGCAACTCATTCCAATTTGTATCGATATTTCGTACAGTACCTCAAATAGCACATATCAGAGCACTGAAAAGATGCCTAATCTCCAGGTGACATATTTGACCACTCGAACCACTACAGCTTTCAGCAGCGCATATTTGCAGGTTACTTTAAACTTTGAGTGGTAACGTGGTTTCACCAACATTCACCAGATTACAATCCTGATAATGAATTTTAAAAAACCTTAGATGTTTCCTATATTGATACTCCTTTCGACATTAATTAAGGAGTAAATAACCTCATGTGTAGCAATGTTTCATTTTTTGTGTATCCTGTAACCAATTAGTTCAAGTAGGACTAAAAGGCTTTGCCAAAGTCAGCTTAGAAGGAGATAACTCAGGCATGTATGCCTTTTGTGTTTATTGGCGACCTATCAGTGAATATATGAGATGAAACCTTCGAATGAGTGGTTAGTAAGCATGATTCGCATGAATAATTGAGTTAGTATCGTTTTCATGCTAACTTTGCCATATTATTTTGGTCCATTCTTGATCTTATTGGCTTCAAGTTATGCAATAGTTAATACATAATTGCATGGAAAAAAAATATATGTTTGTGTGTGTGTGTTTCGAATCCAATGATTTATAAATCTAATGTTCATTGCTGTTTAACTATTTCCTGAATTATAAATTACGATGTTCAAGATTTTACTTAACTTCTCAACTAGTAATCAGATATTAATACTAACTTTGATTCATATTTGGCTTCATAACTATTTTTGGAATTTATTCGATCATCGGTTCTATTAATTTCAAAATAGAACTATACATACGAAATATTTCATTCCATTTTTGTAACTCCGGCTCTTTATGTTTAATTTCCAATACCATTTGTAACGACTCAGATCAATTCGCCGACATATTGCCTAAATGAAATTCAAATTTCATTTACGCGGTGCCAATTAAAACAAGCTAAATCTGCCGTTAACCAATGGCGCGCGACCTAACGTTTAAAAAAGTATATAAGCGCAGTGCATTTACCATGCTTCAACACACACGCTTGATATTTTGTCCGGTTCTCTACGCGTGATTGCTCTCATCTCTCTACTTGACTGTCTACCCACGCTGATTTCTGGACTTGCGTCTGTCACGTTGTGTCACCTAGTCACTTGGATTTGAGTCACGCCAATTTTCTTGTTGCTGCACAACTAGTCATATGTGATCGATTATCTATTAATTAGACTTCTACGTGTGCCAGCCACCACGATGTTACCGCAGATCTTCAACAAGACAATTCTGAGCCTTCACACAGCAACTCACCTCCCTGGTTTCGATAACTACTTATCAGAGTGCATCTACACGAAGGAATACCAACCAGTCAACCAGAGCCGGCCTCAAGTGTCTAGGAGTACTTCTAGACAATGCAACACTACCAAACTTCCTCGGTATTTGCCGGAATACAATTCCGGCCCTGAGAAGAGCCACCAACAGTAACTATTTTGTAACAGAGCACGGCATTTACTTGCAGTCGGGGCGTTCACACCTTAGACTCCATATTAGCTGGTGTTTTCACTTTCTTTAAATATCTCATTCTAATCTACCACCACGTTTTGATAAATTAACGCACAAACCATTTATCTCCCCTTCTAAGATTAAAAATAAGTCAATTTCCTGGTAAGCTTACGCTACGAATTCCTATAATTCATCATCGAAATATCATCCAAGCATCTGCCATTATTTGTCAATTTAAAAGGTGTCTTTTCAAAAAAGGTTACGTCGTTAATTAACGCACAAATATATTAACCACAGGGGCTGATAGCGATTGTTCTCCAGAAACACCTCTATACATGTTAACATACGAATCTTTGTATCGGCTTTCTATCAGTGGCTGCTGGCATATTGCTTGGTTTATGTATGTACTAAAATGTATGCGGCTCTGTAGACGACAATCGGTAATAAATTGCCAAAATACCAGCCGAAAAAAAATTCTTATATGGCGACGAGGCAGACCAATAAAAATTTTCTATATAATCATACGAGTAAGCAACACTGATTGCACAAAGTGACAGAAAAAAATATATCAATAAAAGATGAGAAATCCCGTAGAAAACACATTTGGTCATGACTCGCCCAGAAGAATAGACTACGCCGTCATCTCACATACTAGACACGTTTGAACTTTAACATGAATCTATCTGCGGATGCTCGGGAAGGTAAATTAGGTCAACGAGAGCTACAAATTTCGACATTTACATTTTTTATCAGGCGTATTGTATAGTCAGTTTTAGACGACATCGAATGACTATTCGCATGCACTCATATGACAAATTTTAATCAGAAAGACAATTGATCTACCACGCCCTGGTTTGCTCATTATTGTTAGGCTACCTGAAATGACATGGAAAAATTGTGATAGTGGTTACGTGGTTTAATCCTCGATGATTAGTTTACTGGCGTGCTCTGATGACGACCGAAATAGGTTGAAGCGCATTTTAGACATTTTTGCAACAAGTTAAAAATGACATTTGTTTTTAGTATATCTTTACAGACTCGATTCAAAGATTAACAAAACACTAAACGCGAATTTAGCCTCACAGCAAGGTGAGCACCATAAGAGCTTAAACCAATAAGTATCAGATCTAGTTACAATCTAATCAAGCGAGTGATGGATCACTGCATTTGCAAGCTTACAGGAAGGCCAAAATAAATCGAGAATCCAGTTGCCGCGTCGAGCCTGACCACACATCACAATGCAGCATGCCAATATACCGAGGAACCCTACTAATTGAAGGCATAAACTGAAAAAGTTCCCAAATCCGATGTCGTAAACGTTTCTATAAAATGAATCTCGAACGTAGTGTTCAGCAATTTGGCGCTCGGATTCAATTTTATTCCAGGGCCACAGAATATGGAAAGTTGAGCTAAGAGCACCACTACGAAAGGATCCAGAAAATTCGTAGCCTTCGTCTGATTGAACTGAGCTAGTCCGACTACTGTGGCCATTGCGACTCGACTGTCCAGCATTTGCTTTCTTCATGTGGTGATAATTTGAAGCTGCTCCACTAGACTTTGACACATTCTGCGACATCGACGTGTACCACAGCTGTGTAGGCCAGTTGAAAAAGTTCGAGATGAAACTGTTGATTCGAGTAGTGAACTGATGACCCATTACAACACTTGGAATGTGACAGCTACCAGGACCAGTGCCGTGACCAACAGGAATACCCCGACTAAAAACAGACAAATCAGACACGTAGAAACAGAAAAACGCCATTTCCTATGAATACTCTATTTCATGCGTGAATAGAAATGAAAAAATAAATTGAGAATCAAATAATGTAATGAAATATAAGTTTATTATAGAGCAGGTCTTCACATAACAGTCCAATAGAGTTAACACCTTTTCAATAGAAAAAATACAAATTTTAATAATGAAGAAAATAATAATTTTACCAAATGCAATAAACATTAAAAGGGATGAATGAACGAAGAGGAGATGGATTCCATCTAGATGTAGTGACCTACCATGTGCAAATCTGTCTCTGTTGCTTGTTACGCCTACCTGCACTAAATCATGCTCTACTGGGCAATCGGACTAAGGGCGTACTTAAATCGTGAGTGAGCCAGCGAAAACTAATAAACTTCATTTGCTTGTATGACAAGGAGCGCCAGCTGTAGGGCCCGAAAACGCACTAATTGATGTAAATGTTGTTTATTCATTGGTGATAACCTATACGAGCTATGCTTCTCAGATAGTGGCGTTTGAATTAAAAGATACAATTGTCCAGACCCAAGTCTCTCTAGCGTATACCACAACTACATATGCAAATGCACTGCACACATAATCTATAAAGCTCAGCGATATAATCTTGTTTCTTAGCGACTGAAGAAAGGCTACTCTAACTTGTCGGATTATTATATTCCGTTCACCACTCAACTTGCCAGCGGTACTGATGCATTTACCAAAATGTGCGAACCTGCCAACTACATCAAAAAATAGTATCTAAAGCTACAAATTTCAAGTATGCTTACCCGTATGTCTCGTTTCGAGAATGCGAATTTAATACCACAGGATTTAATGAAAATTGCTAATCTATAACAGTTAGGCATTGTATGTTGCAGAGGTACAATACATATTCAACTGTGTAATACTTGTTGCGCACCTAGTAAAAAATTATTTCAAATATGACCAGAAGGATAAACCAAAGTTAGCATGAACGGAAAGTATAATCTCATGTGCACATTCTTTTCGTGCTTACTGTCGACTCATCAGTAGGAGCTGGTATTACGCCCTTTATTCACTATATGCTAGTGTGTGGAATGTAGGACAATTGGGCGGTACAATCTCCAATATGAATGTGTGAACCTACAGTAGTAGTGCTAATTTCATATAAAGTCTTCGACAATGTGATTTCAAAGCCAACCCAATATATATAATACATATACCGAGCCTGTAAGAGGCACTAACACTATGATTGCCGAGGTATGCCAAAGTTCACCAAAGGTGAGTATTACAACTAGTTCTGAATACCTGTTACTCCAGCAAATCCATACATTCTGGCCTAGATCGATATCACTTATCACTTTTCGCAGTAATCTATGACATCATTGTATTAAATATATATAGCTAAAAATATAAACTAGCTGAAACTATTTATATATATATATATATATATATATATATATATATATATATATATATATATATATATATATGATATATATATATATAAATTACCTAAACTAAAATATATGCAATTATGTAATAGGTGTTGCGCACCTAGTAACAAATTAGTTCAATTATGACCAGAAGGATAAACTATAGTCAGAAGGTATAATTTCATGATAACATTCGTTTCGTGCTTACTAGCGAGTGTATTGATTTGCTGGAGTAACAGGTGTTCAGAAGTAGTTGTAATACTTAATTTTGTAGAACTTTAGCATACCTTGGAATCCATTGTGTTGGTACCATGAACCGACTCGGCAATCATAGATTTGGTACCCCTAACAGGTTTGGTATATGTATTATATATAGTGGGTTGGCTCTTAAGACGCTTTGTCGAAGACCTTATAGAAAATTAGCTCTACTACTGTAGGTTCACACATTCATATAGGAGACTGTACCGCCCAATTGTCCTACATTCCACGCACAAACATATAGTGAATAAATGGTGTAACATCGGTTCCTACTGATGAGTCGCTAGTAATCACGAAACGAATGTGTACATGAGATTATACTTTCCGTTCATGCTGACTTTGGTTTATCCTTCTGGTCATGTTTAAACTAATTTGTTACTAGATGCGCAACGCCTAATACGTGATTGCTGATCTATCCAAGACACTCCGTTCAAAATCACGTTTCACGAATAAAAAAAATCTTTTGCATCGTTAATGAAAACTAATCAGCCACCCGTAAAACCTCGTTGCTTTCATCCTCAGCGCATAAAAGATTATAGGCCATAATAGTATCTATTAAAATAGTCTAAACTATTATCCCGTTTTTAATAAAATAGCATTAATGGGAAAAATTCTAAATCACTTGCAAGCATTAATATATATTTCATGCTAATGATAACGTGGGCATACTGGATTTGTATATTTGCGGTGAGCTCAAACCAATACAGCTGACTCTTTGATTTGTCACTTCTCAAGCCTTACATCATAAACAAGAAACAACATGAGATGTGATAGAAAATGAAGGTCGACTTACCGTACTTACAAGGCATACGTTTGAAGTCGAAGTCTGTTCTTAGTTACGCTAGTCACATAGTATTCACAGAAATCCAATAAAACATCCCTTTATGTCACCAGTCCTACAGAAAACTCAGAAACATAATTTCGTTTACATGGTTGCTTTTAACGATCGCGTTCAGTACAGTCAGTTTGCGCTCCAATACATACTCAATTAAACCTATTTGTTAGCAAGCTATGTAGCGACATGGTCTGTCGAATTAATTTCTTCAGTTGGTTTTTTCAACAGCGCTATCCCAAACTTTGCCAACACAAAAGTTACGCAAATATCGCCTTCTTGAGAACAAATAATTAGCCTTTGTTCCATTCTGCCGATAACTGTCAACATTTCTCGTGCTAACGAACACTACTTTATGGGGTAATATAAAGACAATAGACTTCGCTACCTCCTTAGTATCGCATCAGATCTCTCCTCCATCATACGCACAGAAGACTTGTCTAGCATTGCTGTCTCGTATGGTTCAGGTCAAAAGCCCAGACGCTTCTGTCTTTTGACACAATGTACAACTGTAGCGGACTGTACGGGAGATTGATCGTTGTATATGCAACATTATGACGTATTGTGATGAGTCGGAGTTCGATACAAGATCTAACACGAGAGGGTTGTATTCCTGGTAAAGATTTTCCATCTTTTCGTATTCTTGATTATATTTCATTGAACATCATTCCTATTTGATCTGATGGCGAGCAGGAATATAGGATTTATCTGGTATACTTAAGTAGTTTGTTGTTATGTTCTTATGACAACTAAGGAAGGTCGAGTACATACATTTGTGTAAATGAAGTTAGTCTTCATAGTTGTGCGATGGGTCGAAGATGAAAATAGTGTTAATTGGGAGCCTGCATACCTAATGTACATACCATAAATTGAATTTTGCATTAGACTAGGCATTTATGGTAACCAGATAGTTCATATAGGACCAGAGAAGGGTCACAAATTCATCACATTTTTAGTCAGTATCGATCAATATCGGTTCAAATAAAATGCCAAATTGCACAAAAATGTCAGAACTGTGAACCAAGCAGTATCCTATTTTGACAGTTAGAAGCGTTAAAAATTGAGAATCTAATCAAGCTTTGATTTAAGATATAACCTATAGCGCCATGTACTCAAAGGCCTTCTGGGTTGTTCCACGTACGTGTCCCAGTTAATAATTACATACCTCCACAACAATTTAGCCTCTATTTACAGATTAGTATTTGGCCTGAGAAAGGCGTTAATCTCCAGTCTACTCTGCTTTAATAAGACGACATTTTGAGTTACATCCTGTCACATGTAGTCACGGCATTATGTGCAGTGCTCTATAACACTCTCCGATGCTGGGATAACATCGACCAAAATAAAAACTAGCGGAGGCATCAGTTCACATAGACGTCAAGATTGTGGCTACTTTACTAGTTCATCTTCGATACATATAAGTGAAATAAAGTAAGACCTAACTTATAGACGAATTTGAGATCTTAAACTAAGAACTCAAACGACTGGACAAGCGGTTTTGGAACAGTTTATAGAATCTGCTGTAATTAGATGCATCAAGAAAAACAGTTATTGAAATCTTAGCAGAAGCTGATCAATGTAATTTTGGATATCTTTAAGACAAACGCGTAGACAAATGCAAAACGGCTTTTCTAGGCGACTGCGGATTAAAATCAAACTGGTTAGGGTTATCATTGTCAAAGCATTCAACTTCAGACGGTGCCGCACGATATTCCTGGTCGCTAAATCTACGGTATCGTCAACGTAATCAAGGTTACCAAGTTGGTCACCGATGTCGATTTATCAATTAAATAACGTTATAAAAGTCTCTTCAAGACATTATTTACGTCACTGCTGATCAATGAAAGGAGATTACCTTATTCTCGTCGAAATGCAAAGCTAATTGCAAAACGTTTAAAGAGACCGGCATTACTGCAGCCTCAAAGCAATAAGTCAGAGTGCCGCGCTTCTAGTAGCCGAACAATGCTCGTCAAGATCCCATATTTATTCATTCCAAACCACACTTTTTTTGCGCCACTGAAGCGAGAGTGGTCGAGTATTATTTAAAGTCCATCCCCTCCTCAACGTGGTACGACGGTGTCAACCATGTCTCGATGGCCGATCGTACATGGGCTAACGGGGCTATGGCGGTGGTGTCACCAGGGCGTGGTGGATTTCCGACCAGCAATCGGATCTCCTATAAAATACCACATGAGCCCGACGACGGCACCATGACTCGGCGTGTGTTCCCCGTCACAAAAGGGTTCAACAGGCACAGGATTACATGGACTCCTGGACAGTACCCCGTACTTCCGAATGGCGAATAAGCTCTCAACAGCCAACGGCAACCATGCAACTTACTGCTGCCTTGCAGACTGCGCTTGGATGTGCAAAGGCTAGAGGTGCGTCCTCGATCAAAAAGCCGAGTGTTGAGGGGACACCACTTGTACCAAATTCCCGAGAAACTCCATGAAATGTCATTGGAGCCGGCTTATCCTCCAAAAGGAGTCAGCCGCAGTAAAGTAAAGTAACAATAAGCCGCTGATATATGTAATATAGCAAGAACGTATCAAATTTTACTAATTCTAGACATGTCCCACAAGTCCGGTCTCTCTCACGAACTCTAGAGGATAAAGAAAATTAAAGTTGTTGAAGAAGCACAGAGCAGACTGATACTTCGAAACAGTACAATGCCATAGAATAGGTAAAGGACTAAACACATAAACTCAAAAGCAACCAGTGCAAATAGGACCAGAAGAATTCACCAAGGTCAACACGAACAAAACGGATAATTTCATGTGCAAATGCGTTTCAACCACATTGGCGGATCATCAATAAGAGCCGCAACCACGCCCTGTTTATCCAGTCCAGAAGTGTGGTACAAATGGATTGTACGATCTTCTATACGTGTGTGTATTGAGGCAGTGATAAATTCAACTTCATATAAAATATTTAGCAATGCGACCAACAATGCAATGCCGACACAATGGTTTTCGAGATAGGTTAAATTTCGTTAAAATTGCGAATCATAACCAATTCTCAACTTCCGTTACTCTAGCAAATCCATACAATCTGACTTCGATCAACATCAGCACGGGGTAGCTGATAATATCCCTGTTAAATATATGATCTAGTTATAAATATATATATATATATATATATATATATATATATATATATATATTCAATTGTGTATTGTGTAATGCGCACCTAGTAACAAATTAGTTCAAATTGGACCAGAATAATATATCAAAGCCAGCATGGAGGAAAGATACAAACTCGTGTACATATGCGTTTCGTGCTTACTGGCAAATTATCAATAGGAGCCGCTACTATGCCCTATACCACTATATGTGTGCACGCGCGCAAAACAGGATAAATGATTAAAAACGGATGTCCAGGCTACCCACGCAAGGAGCTCCATAGGAGACTCGGGATCGAAAAACAAAAAAACATTCCAATCCAATGGATCTTGGCTAGCCTCAGCTCATGACAGATGCTGAGTAATTGAACTTTGCTTCCATAACAAATGTTCTAAGTCGAGTAAATAGGTTCCATATGTCGTAGATAACGACAAACTCGAAGGTCTGTCAGGCAATTGCAAACAAACAACCCTGCATCCGGCTTGAACAAAAATCAAGTTCCAGCACATTCTAAAAAGTGTCATATTTGGCATTACAACAAGAATTCAACTTCCGTACTAAGGTTGTAGTGTCATCTGTTGATTTCCCGATACATTTGCCAAACAAACCTGCATCCGGCCTGAAGAACATTCAAGGATCAACAAATTCCTAGAAAACTGAGAAATGTGCATAATAATTATAACTCTACTTCAATACTACGAGGGTAGCGTCATCAGTCAATTTTCTGCTCTATATGCAGACAAACACGCTTCCGTCGTAAACAACACTCACGGAAAAACAGAGATACCCAAAAGTTTTTCATGTGAATAATAACTAGAACCCTATTTCCTTACTACGGTGGTAAAATCACCTGTCGATTTTCGCTACATTTGCCAGATAAACGTGCATTCAGCATCCAGAATAATGAAAGATCAACAAACTATATTTGTGCATAAAAATTAGTGTCACTTGTCGCTGTTCTGCTACATTTGCCAGACAACCCCACGCTCGTCTTGAAAGAAAATCGAGGACCAACAGAAGCATAATAATTAGAATTCCACTTCCGAATTACGGTGGTAGTATTAATAGTCGCTTTTCTATTACATTTGCCAGATAATAGTGCACACGATCCTTGACGACATTCATCTACGATACCAGCTGGGGCGTCAACATGTAGATGACCGACAATACACTCATAATTAGCGACAAAGAAACATGCATTTCCTATGAATGCGCGTTTACACGGTGCCAGATGACATTTCCTAGTAGATAAAGTAAAAAAAAACGCCTGTGTGCGTAGGCACGAAGTCGTAGGCGCTGTTTGCAGCGCAACTCAACATAATGAAATGACGCGTAGTAACAAAATTATACTGTCAACATAATCATAAAGTAAAAGGCAATAGCTACGAAAAATACCTTTAGTGCATGACAACGATAAAACATAGAATTATTTATAGAGTGCGAAAAACTTAGAAATAAATTACCTTAAAAGGCGACAACGTTGTTCCTCGTACCGAGGCCCAGCTGTGCTTATTTGATCAACAAAAACATTACTCCAAAGTCTCTCGGCTACGGTGCTTGTCAATGGCCTTTCAAACAGTAAAGAAAAAGAAAAATGAACACAGATATGCAATATATAGAATTCCCATCCTCAACACAACAAATGTGCCCATAAAAAAGGTAAACAGCACTAAATACAAGGTCAGCATCAATCCTTACATATTCTTTTTTACGACAAACTAGCATGTAGGACTGGTTGGATACAATGGGATTGGTATTTATCACAAGCTTACAAATTTTATTTAATGAAATATCATCATCGATCACGCAACCATGACGATTCAATGCCAGACCGGCATCAATCATAACATATTCTTTTTTACGACAGACTAGCATGTAGGACTGGTTGGATACAATGGGATTGGTGTTTATCCAAAGCTTACAGACCTTATTTCATGAAATATCATCATCGCCCACGCAACCATGACGATTCAATACCAGACCGGCATCAATCCTTACATATTCGTTTTTACGACAAACTAGCATGCAAGACTGGTTGAATACAATGGGATTGGTGCTTATATCAAGCTTGCAAACTTTATTTAATGAAATATTATCATCGCACGCGCAATCATGACGATTCTATAGCATATATATGTTTATGGATTAGGCGTGGCGAACCAAGTAGCCGAAAAGTGTATATAACAACGAAAAGAATTTTCAAAATCGGCATGAACTAACGGTGTAATATCATTTATGGAAGCATATATGTGGTTAAAATAACAATAATTGTAGTTAAAATAACGTTGGCTGCGCGGAAGGTGATAACAAAGAATTAGATAAAGGTTAAGATTGTGATATAAACACCTGTCTCATTATGCACACATATTTGTCGGTATAAACTAAGCATTTTATGATTTAAAAAGGGCAATTCATCCAGTAGACCGGTTTCGTTCTAATTGGGAACTCTTCAAGAACTGTCCAAAATTAGCCGCGCTGATATGCACTTTCTACATTATATGATGCTTAGTTTATAGTGATAAATGCGCATATGCGCTCAAAAGTCAACTCGCAATAAACCACCAATAAGAGATAGAAGTAAAACTGAAAATCAGACTGCTTGCACTCGCTTATTCGAATGAAAATCCAAGAGGTATAAAAATGAACATATTTTTTAAAATTTGATTTCGGAGTGTCAGCTTCATATTTTCCAATGCCGTGTTTTGCGTACGCGGGTAGTAGCTTTGCGAGGAGAGTTGCACAAAGATCCGATTGATCACAATTTCCAATTTCGTTTTGGCTTCGATCGGGCTGGGTTTGTATTCGTCCCAATGCAAATGTTGTTCTATCACATCTTTGTTGGCCAGTAAACAAAGATGTGATAGAACCGCATTTCCATTGGGACGAATAAAAACTCAGCCCGATCGAAGACAAAACGAAATTGGAAATTGTGATCAATCGGATCTTTGTGAAAGTGTACGTGCAAAGCTACTACCCGCGAACGCAAAACACGGCATTGGCAAATATAAATGAACGATTTTAGTGGTATTGACTATTCCTGATATAAACTGGACATTATCCATTTCGCTTTCAAATATTCCTCTCCACAATAAAGAATATACAGTGTTAGCACCATGTACCTTTTCGGTACAATAATGTTGGTATCAGTTACTAACACAATAGCCATAGTGTTAGTATCCTTTACAGACTCGGTATATATATTATATAGTGTGAGTTAGCATTGAAGTCGTATTATCGTTGACTTTATATGATGTTAGCTTAACTATTGCAGGTTTACACATTCGCCTAGAAGATTGTACCGTCCTATTATTCCACATTCTTCGACCAGATATATAGTGGTTAAAGGGCGTAATACCGGCTCCTACTGATGAGTCGCCAGTAAGCACGAAACGAATGTGCATGAGATTATACTTTCCGTTCATGCTGCCTTTGGTTTATCCTTCTGGTCACAACTGAACTAATTTGTTACTAGATCCGCAACACCTAATACATACTTGCATATATATTAGGTCTCCGCAACAAACAGTATTTAATGTAATACTGTTTAATGTTCGAAATCGATGTACATTACAAGCATATATATTTATATATATATATATATATATATATATATATATATATATATATATATATATATATATATATATATATATTACAGTGCGATCTCCATTAACAAGTTATGCACAGAGTTCTCAAACGTGGCAGTACATATAACTGACGAAGATTTTGTGAAACAGCTTTGCTGGTATTAACACAACATTGGAGTGGTCTCCGTACAAACATTTCTTGATGTGTCTAGAATGATTTGCGGCTTGTCGCTAATGAGACATTCGTAATATTCACCACAGTTTATTCGCTTTTGATAGGATCGTCGTGACTCGCTGTATCCATATCTGCATCAGATCTCGACGATGGACAAATCTGGCTATTGGACGATTTGTGCAAGGGAATTCGGCAAACCAAAAACGTTCTTTTGGTAAAATGAATGACTCTGAGAGCCGTAATACGCGGGCTGTCGTCTGACTTGGTTTTAGAAAGATGAGGAACGACCTATTTGGAGCCAGCTTGCGCTACAACTGACGGATGTTTGTCTAGTGAAGAGTACGATTACCAAAGCTGTACAGGCGATACACATTTTTTACGGTGTTAGGGAGGCACTGCCACATGTTTGACAACACAGTGGCTAAAAATAACAAATAAGTTAGCAACTGTTGAAAACTTCTGGGCATCCAACAGAGAAAACATACTAAAAAGGCGCCAAAATATTTAAAAAGGACAGAGTATCAAATTCTTGAAATTATAAACTCGTGGCTTACCAAATTCGTTGCAAGATAGTGTCATCAGCCTGGTATTCAGACCACATGCATGCCTCACCTCCAAAATAGTAGTTTACATCGGTCGACGAGCCGTACAGGAAATCCTCTAAAATCACAATGAAAAGAATAGGAGCGAAATATACAAATTTCAAGTAGATAGAAACGGGTGGTACACAGAGCGACAATCAATATATCCGTATACCTGAAGTTATCGTGCAAAATGCATGAATGCATACGTACATAAATATATGAAAATTTATTTATTCTGAGCAGAAGTTAACAAAAACGCCTACATTTATGAATGTTTGACCATGCACATCCAGGGATTCCAAATGTTAACTATATTTCCACAGATACGCGCCCGTGTATGTGCCTTATAGCTACTGAAAGCAAAGTTTTAATTGCAAAGCGACAAAAAGAACGTTTGTTGAACAGGTCAGCGGTTCCCACCAGTTAAAGAAGTTACCTCGGTAATCTATTGGGCATTGTGTTCGAATTTCCTCCTAGCACGGTCTCCAAGCCAAAAAAAATCGGCGTTCTTTAACTTGAATGCAAAGTTAATAGTTAATCGACGAACAGCCGGATACAACTGGTTGGCCCGTAAATTTGGCTTCTGCTCCTCGTAGCTTGACGCTCAACTGAAAGTACCATAAGCCAAAATTAGTGAAAGCATCAGATCAAAAAGCTTTGCATGCATTATCAACTATATCAAGCTACCTGCCGCGTTTTAGCGGCCTAAAGAAGGACATGCAACGTGATTGTTTTTAACACATTTGGCTTAATGTGTAGAGAAATTGACGTGTTTCCACACAGGTTTGCATAATTTGTCGAATGTAAAAATAAAAGGCTAATTAGTCTGAGAATCACGCAAGAAACCGAATGGTCTAGTATTTCAATGTCACTGACTCTGCACGAAAATGCCGCCTACCAGATAGAACAGTATTCGCTACCCCCCCCCCTCCTCTTCTATATGCAGAACCTGGAGAGTTGCAACAGTTAACTGGATATCTAGGTGAGTTTACAATTCCGCAGATGCGATGTACCGTTAGAATATATAAAAAAAAGTGAACAACACCAAAATGAAGCTACAGTTGCGTCTACAGAGACCAGCTGATTGTCCGGTGCATAAAAGGAAAAATATGAAGCTCAAATATATACTTACGTCTGGTTGGATCGCACTCGTAAAATGTGGCCCACTGAGTGTGCATTTCCAATTTGTCTAAATACCAGCAAGTAGAGAAGATCATTGGTTGAGACGCCGGAATGCTGTTCTTCCACTTCTGCACTAAACTGCCTCGCTTCATCTAAATTAAAAAGTAAAAAATGCATCATAGAAAAACAATATGCTTAATACTCAGCTTACTCGTCATTATCAATGCCAGCCGCATCGGCCTCATTTTCATTAAAAAAAACCATCAGCAACATAACCATCGCCTACATTTTCATTTTTAACACCACACTATATCAATAAAAATCATTATCATAATCAAATTAATCATCATCACCTCCATCTTCATCATCATTCTCACTATCTTTATCCAAATTTTCATCATCAACATAATCATCAGCAGCAAATTCATCAACGTAACCGAATTCACGTTTAACATCTGCATAGTAGTCATCATCTTCAAACTCTTCATCATCATAATAATAATCATCATCACCACCGCCATTAACGTCCGCATCATCATAATCGACGCCATCCTCATTATTAACATTATTGTATTCTTCATCATCATTACAATCGTCCTCATTAACATCATCACCAACATCATAGAAGCAGCAGCGTTATCACCAACAATAGTTTCATCGCCAACTCCCCCAAAATGCTCGCCTTCGCCCTTTTTATTATGCACCACCATCTCATAAACATAATCACCATCACCATCACCATCATCTTGTTCATCATCATCGCTATCATTATCAGCCTCATTCTCATCGTCAGCTTCAGTAGAAGTCGCATTTTTATCATTGTCGTCACCAGACTCAGCATAACTGCCACCCTCCCAGATAATCATAAAGCCGAATTAACCAGGCCCCTATACTTCGTTTAGTTTTTCCATATATTCCAACAGATTTTTATCTATTCAAGTCTCCGATGCTTAGTGGGAGTACAATACAACCTGATCAAGTGATTGACGTCGCGAAAAATAATTTTCAGCCATTAGACCACTGATATATTTCTACTGTCATTCCAGACGTGCATCATAGTTATTGCCTGATCTGCGTTTTGACTAACGCAGCTTTTATGACTGCGTCATAGTTACTTTTATTCAAGGCTGCGATCTTGATACAAACACCTGACTCATTATGTACAAGCATTTTAAAATATAAACTAAGAATTGTATAGTGTCGAAAAGGCAATTCATCCAGTAGACCGATTTCGTCTTTATTGGGAAGAAAACAATAGATTAAGAGATTGATCAATTTATGTGAGAGACGTAGAAACTGAACTATACTTACGTCTTCGCATCAACATTGATGACAATTAACAAAGTCAACTTAGTGTATTCAAATTAATACCATTTAAACTACTCTTTACAGTTCAACGGAAAAGTAAGATCACCGTAATTTACAGGTACTTTTTACATATATTTGCAGCAGGTGACAATAGTTCATTATTTTAAAAATATTTCTTTCATAGTTGACTCGGTAGCCCACTGAGCCAAAGTATTTAAATGGCCCACTCAGACCGCACGCAGTCAGCTCAATAGGCGCTATTTAGCAAGATGCAATGATGATGGCACATCGAATAGCGGTTGAATCAATAAATTAATTAAAAAAGATCAGTCAAACATCAATATTTAAAAAAAGATAAAGATAATCATGATTATCATCAACATTATCTGCTTATGCATCATCACGATCACCATCATCAGCAGCAGATGGCACATTATCATCCTTCTCATTTTGTTTCTTCTCAGCATCATGATCATTACCATTAATGCTTCTAAATCATTGGGATCAGCATCATCAACAAGTTAAACGGAATAGCAGCAATTGGGGAAAAAGCGGATTACCAAATGCTATCACGAATAAGGTTAGCAATGCCTGAACCATACAACTAGAAGAACAAGCAATATTTTAATCTACACATCTTGCGTTGTTACGAGGGAGATACGTAACCACAACTAATTGCAGACAACATATGAAGAAAAGTGTGTCTACACGGCATAGTCGAGTTAGCGAAAGCCACATTAAACTCAATCTTTCAATAGCACAACTACCAGATCAGAAGCATTATTTAAACCGCACGTAACTATGGCTGTTTGCGTAACCGTGTGGAAGTAAAACATTAATGTACAAAAACTTAAGTATTATTGTATTGAATATCTATAACATATTGGACACAAACAATTAAGTTAGATGAACTTCCAAACTTTTCAACTTTAGCAATACATGCACGTAAAACATTGCCAACAGAACACAAAAGTTCAGCTATATTGGTTACAACCCAGGCATTATATGAAATAACAAACAATGAAATGGAAAATCTAGAGGATATTATTATAGTAAACTATAGCTATAGGCGTGTTGAATTAATTTTGCTTGACCTATTAATAAACAGAAATGAATCAACAAAACCAGATAGGATAAATAATTAACTACAGAAACTGACTATATTAAAGGAAAGGCTAACCAAGAAACATTAGTTAGTATATAATTGAAAATTGTGCGTAGTGTGTGGCAGAATAGTTCAGTGGTTAGAGCACAAGATACCGAATCATACGTTCCCACCTTCTAGTTTTGTCCACGGGAAATTCTGGACAGTTCTGTAAGAGTTCCCAATAGGTACGAAACCAGACTACTCGATAAAATGCCTTTTCTACACTTTACAATGCTTAAATTATACTGACAAATGTATGTACATAATGGGTCAGATGCTAATATCAAGATCGCAATCTTGATTAGAAGTAATATTTATCACCGCCCGCGCAACCAATGTGCGTTTAATTAATTTAAGGAAGACAATGTAGTAGTGAAAAAATAAATTAAAGAAAGACAATCATTAAATAAGAGATAGGTTTGCGTGAAAAATCGAGAATATCAAAAATATCATTAAGAGAGCCGTTAAATAGTAAAATAAAGGTATTTTCGATAAATTCATATCTCTTAATGTATAAATCAAAAGCCAGTGAACGAAATATAAGATGTTTAATGTATAACGAGAAATAGAAAGACAGTAACATTATTTATATTATTACGAACGTATACTAAAAATATTTTGTAAATATATTTAAATACACTATCACATAAGACTAAATATTAGAGGGCAGTCTGTTAATCAATAAATTTAGGGCGTTTGCAAACAGTTCCTTCAAATGAAATTTACCAACAACGTTTCCAACCATCTTTTACAACTATAATAAGTACAGAAACGAAAGATTTAACAGCCGAAAACGCACTCATTGCAATATCTTCTGATTTTATTTCAATACTAGCATAATCTTTTTAAACGTTTACGCTTGCAAAGTGCTATCCGTTTCCATCCGTCCCAGTTTGTAGAGTGATCAGTTCTGAATGAATAACCAACCAGAGCAGAACATACAATGCGGCTTTTCTTCCATCATTTTTGCTGTACTTCTGTTCTAACTTTAATCGATTGCATGACTTCTTCTAAATCCATAAAGTTTCAATCTCTAAAAGTAATTTAAAAAGCACTGGCTGTTTCGAACGATGCGATTATTTCTATTTCGTTAGTATGGAAGCCGCCTAATGTACACGCTTTTTAATGGGTAGTCATAGCTTTACATTTCTCAGCTAATGATTATCCTCGCTTCCTCAACTCACAAACTATTATAAACTTTAACTTTCAACCAACTTGTGCTTCATGAGTTTTTACCATATAAGGCTCCTAATCAAACCTTCATTCAAATTCGGCCATCACTGGTTACACCACTTCCAGAAGGTAACTATTCATCTGATAAATTTCTACCACATATTTAAACTCATGTTCTTATTATTTACAATCGCGTAGCCTCAAGCTCGCTATTATCATTGATTTTAGAATCGCAAAACTTATTCGTGACCGATGTTCAGCTTTCAGATTAAGGAATATTCCTGAGTACATATCTCTTGTATAAATGTACTTTTCAAGAATATTACCGTTCCTTACTAAAATAATGTCCAAAGGTGTTAATGGACCATTTACTTCTCTTTCTAATGCGAGCTTCAATTTCTTCATTTGATTAGATAGTTAAAAAAATGTGCCCTGTTTATCATCACCATGTTTGCATATCGTGCATACATCATCCAAGTGTCTAGCATAAATTAGCGGCTCCAAAGGTTTCCATTTTAAATAGGTTACCTCCGAATAGCGTATAAATATATCACCTACCGGAACGGATAGCAACTCTCACATAGGATCACCTCCAGTCTGTTTTATAGTGCTAAAGGAACATACAATATGTTTATAACATAAGAGAATTAACTAAAGAAATCAAATGACCTATGTTAATTTACTATAATCAAGGTTGCGATCTTGATATTAACACCTGGCCAATTAAGTGCATACATTTGTCAGTATAAACTAAGAATTTTATAGTGTAGAAAAGGCAATTCATCCAGTAGACCGGTTTTGTCCTTATTGGGAACTCATCACGTACTGGCCAGAATTTGCCGCGGACAGGGCTCGAACCTGGGCACGTCTGCTTCAGAATCAGTTTCCCCAACAACTTAGCCGCCCTGCCACACACTACACACAATTTTAAGTTATCTACTAACTAATGTAACACAGTTAGACTTTGTGCTTCTAGGTGGAGCTCATATGACATCCATTTAGACCCAAATTTCCAACTAACCATCCCCAACCAATCATTAATGAACAGACACCACACTACATGGGGAAGTGGTATTGAAATGAACATTTATATAATTAAACGATTAAAGTAATTGTTATCACCACTCGCGCAACCAATGTTCGTTTAACTATATAAATATTAATTTCAATATCACTCCCCCATGTAGTGTGGTGCTTGTTCAATAATGACATATTGGGATGGTTAGTTTGAACTTTTGGTCTAAATGGATGCCATATAAGCTCCTCCTAAAAGAAAAAAGACTAACTGAGTTAAATTAGTTAGTATATAACTGAAAATTATGTAATGTACTGCAGGGTGGCTCAGTGATTTGAGCACATGATTCCGAAGCAGACGTGCCTAGGTTTGAGCCCTGTCCGCGGCAAATTCTGGCCAGTACGTGATGAGTTCTCAATAAAAACGAAACCGGTCTACTAGATGAATTTCTTTCTCTACACTATAAAATTCTTAGTTTATACTGACAAATGTATGTACTTAATGGGTCAGCTGTCTATATCAAGATCTTAACCTTGATTATAGTAATTATTACCACCGCCAATGTTCGTTTAATTGACATATGTTCATGTCGCTTCCTTAAGTATTTCTGGATATGCATTAGGGACCTATCCAGGCAATCCAATGCTCATTAAAAAAAGATAAACTGAAATACGTTCCAACCTCATACAAACTTCATCATCATGTACAGCACTACAAAACCACTAGTAACTTACGTTTCACTGCCATATAACCATGGGAGAAACAGAAAACAAGGAAATTATTATAAATAACGACAAAAATAATAATTTAGGCACACAAATTAGTAGTGAGAGAAAGTACCTAGTTACTTTGAACATATTTATCTAGATAGTACACAAAAGTGAAGCAAACTAAACATCTATACAACACTATTATCGCCAAGTCAGCATTAAGGCAAGGCAACCTCTTCAAAACTAACTTACCATTTCGACAACCTATATAAGTTTATAACTAGAAACTGTCAAAAAATCTGTGTTCAATATTATGTATGGCAAAATGTTATACTTTCTTTTTCTATGACACGGAAATCTGGATATGTTATAGGTTAGAAAATGGTATGCATTCAAAATATTTCTCATTGAACTTCCTGTTTAGCAAATTTTTGCCCAACCATATACTCTCAGTAATACTACACCTAGATAATCACCATGAGACAGATTCAATTCGTTATTATTAATTATTTTATCTTAACTGCACAATGTAAATTATACGTAGGACCTTAATAATTTTTGACAGAAACGTAATTCCAATTTAATTGTTCCATACAGTTTGTTGCGGAGACCTATATATATATATATATATATATATATATATATATGTATATATATATATATATATATATAGGCGTTGAGCACCGAGTAACAAATTAGTTCAAATGGGACGAGAAAGATTAAACAGAGTCAGGATGAACGGAAGGTATAATCTCAGGTTCACAACCGTTTCATGTTTACTAGTGACTAATTATTAGGAGCCAGTATTACGTCCTATACCCACTGTATATTTGGATAAGGAATGTGGGACAATTGGGTTGCAATCTCTATATGAATGTGTAAACTTGCAGTAGAAGAGCTGACTTCGTTTAAAGTCTTCGAAAACGCGATCTCAAAGCCAGCTCACTATAATATATATATATATATATATATATAATATATATACCGAGCCTGTAAAGGGTACCAATATTATGGCAGTTGCGTCAGTACCTGATACCAACACTACGGTTGCTGAATAGGTACATGGTACGAACAAAAATTGAGAATTACTACTACTTCTGAACACCTGTTACTCTAGAAAATCCATACACTCTGGCCTTGATCGATATCATTTACCACTTTTCGGGGTAATTATGACATCATCCAATTTAATATATAACAGTTAGATTCTGTTTGTTGCGGAGAGCTAATGTATATGCAATTATGTACTAGGTATTGTGCACCTAGTAACAAATTAGTTCATATGACCAGAAGGATAAATCAAAGACAGCATGAACGAAACGACATTTCATTTTTTGATAATTTGACTACTGCAAAAGCTGTGTTAATACATAGTTACGCAATTCTAATAAGTTATCATTGTGATTTATTGATGTCAGATTAAATAGTCTATTTCCTGTATGGGCCGTTTTCCATTCTCCCTTAAACAATTGCCTAATAATCCCTAAATTAAATAATTTCGTTTTCTGCTTGGCCATAATTTAATTCAATTCATTATTCTGTGCAATATCAGTGAGACTGTCTGTCCAATTATAATCTTCCCTCTTTAAAATGCTAATAGAAAAATATCTCAAATCTACTTTATGTTCTATTAGTCCACAGTACAGATAGTCTAAATTTATGGACAATATTCTCAATTTGCCAAGACAACAAATATAACAAGGTCTCTCATTAGCATTTAACTAAAAACGCATATTCATCCGAAAATATTTCGGTTTTAAATTACTTTTTATGCCTTGATTGCCAAAAAACATATTTTCGCCTTGAAATTTGTATTTATTACAGTTAACTACTGTTTGTTGCGGAGAACTAATATATACGCAAGTATGTATTAGGTGTTGCGAACCTAGTAACAAATTAGTTCAGTTGTGACCAGCATGAACGGAAAGTATAATCTCATTCACAATCGTTTCGTACTTACTGGCGACTCATCAGTAGGAGCCGGTATTACGCCCTTTAACCACTATATATTTGGGTGAAGAATGTTGGATAATAGGACAGGAAATCTCCTAGACGAATGTGTAAGTCTATAATAGTGAAGCTAACATGATTAAAAAATCTCAAAACTGCGACTTCCACGCTAACTCACACAATATAAAATATATACCAAGTCTGTAAAGGATACTAACACTATGGTTATTGTGTTAGTAACCGATACCAGCATTATTGTGCCAAAAAGGTACATGTTACTAACACTATGTTTTCCGAGTCGGTACATGGTACTAACAAGATGGATATCATTTTATGCCATAGTTCATCGAAATAGAGAGAGAATTATAACTATTTCGAGACATCTGTTACTCCAGTAAATCCATTAACTCTGGCTTTGTATGTATTTTTTGAAATATTTTATCATCCCTGCATCTATCTTTAAAATGGCTACACCCTTTAATTCGTTACGCTTGATGCTGCAAGTTTCTTTAAATGTTGCTCTTTTGCACGTATCATAAGTACCTTGCTTGTTAAAATATTTATATCAACTTAGCCGGGTGTCTGTTTCAGAATCACACTCATTAAAGTTCACAAATATCCACGATCACAAACACAAACTGAAACAAAGTCTAAAAAAGAGTATTCGTTCATAAATTTATTTATATTCAGATTCTTAGCTTTCTATGTAGATGCAGTTGCAGCATTGTTAATCTGTGTTTATATAAAGGTGCTAAATTACATGCATACACACAATATCATCCGTGTAAAAATCACAGTCCATATTCCGACATCTCTGATTCCCGCGATTCTGGGCATCAATTATCCTTGAATTCAACTTTTATCATAAACATTTCTACGCACCAAACAAAGGCCAAATGACACACCTGACGGCTTTACATAGCAAGCAGTCTTTAATGAAAAGAAAGATTGAGATCTGGCACATACACAATTATGACACCCATAACTAAGTTGCCTACGTGGCACCTAGAATAAGCCAAAGGTGAGATTTTGGCTCTTCAACAGCCCAGCTAAACATATATGGCTACATCAATTTAGCATTGAGAAGGAAGATTAAATTCCTTTCCTACGTGCTAGGCCAGGCTGATAATTTGTTGAGTATTCACAACAATTATTTTCTCCCGATAAAGAATAATGGGGAAACCGTTTTCATGTCTTTCGCCAGTGATAATAGCCTACAAGACAAAAACTCTTGCAATCCAAGAGTTAATTGGTAATAAATCCTTTAGCTTAAGCTGGGCATTTATAATAAAAATGCAAATGGAATTTCATCGTGTGCATTTTAACGTATTCTGTTCCAGCAAAGGTATATCGCCGCCATTCGCCACTCGCCTTCCGTCTAATTACACCTGGAGATAATGCATATGAACAAGGATTCATTGCATTCGACCAACGAAACAGTAAATTGCACAAAAAAGTAACCGACCTCAGATTAAAGATTATAAGCTACCATCGCTTTCATTTATACGCGACAGCAGTGCTCCTTCCATTCTTATCGTAGGGTGTCGATTTAATTCTTATCTATAGTAGTCGCCTTTTTGAAATCCATCTTACCTGAAGCATGAAATATAGCGCATCGTTTGATATTGCGCGCCAGATTATGAAGAATTGAATCAAAGTACATTGTAATACGCCTGATTATGCGGTTGATGCAAAAAAATCCCAGTTCGCAGAACCCAGCTGAAAATCACGATTTGTATTCAATGATCCCTTATTGGATGGTCTCATTTCTGTGAGTTATCCTGATAAATTTACTCATAGTAACTAGGTATTCCTTCTCTCTCTCTCTCGTAAATCTCAATAATAATTTGTCTGATATATTATTTCTGTTTTCATTTATATATTTTTTCACTCCTTATGGTTGAATAGCAGTGCAACATTAGTCACTTTTGACTTTTGTATGTCTGGATATGATGATGATGTTATTGGATGGTCTGCCACCCAAAACTGCACCGAGACATCGATTTCAATGCATTAATGTCCTAAATTACTACTACTACTACTACTACTACTACTGCTGCTGCTACCATTACTACTACTACTACTACTATTCCTACTACTGCTAATTATACTGCTGCTGCTATTATTATCATTATTACTATTACTACTAATAGTACTACTACTACTACTTCTGCTATTACTACTACTGCTGCTGCTACAAATACTACTACTGCTGCTACTACCACAAATACTAATACTACTACTCCTCATACCATCACTTATTCTACTACTAATATTACTCTGTAGCTGCTGCTGAAATTGCTACTTCTACTGCTGCTGTTAATTTATCAACCCGATCTTTACTCAAAGGAATGGTTGTATGAAAAATATAATGTATCTAAAGTGGCGTCGTGAAAAGAGTGCTAGACTTCAAAGCAATTGTGCGCTGGTTCAAACACGGTCGTGGCAACTTCTCTCAGGTACTTAACAATGCCCGGGGAAGGATGAAATCAGAATACTTGACGAAATGCCTTTGATACCTTGTGTAATGTTTTACTTATAGTGACAAGATATATAAGCAAAAAATATATATATATAGCAAAATCAAATTGGTTTCTGTTTTTCACACTCTCTCTATGTTCACATATTTCTATCTTGGTTTGCTTTCCAATTTATATATAAAGATATGTTCATTAGTAGATATTTGAGAAGACCATGCGAAAGAAATATTTCTTATATCTGATAAAATTTCTTTTTGTTTTTGCACACAGGAAGGGTACAATGAATTTTATTAAAGCTCGCATTTCAAAAGAATATATATATATATATATATATATATATATATATATATATATATATATATATATATAAATTGGATTATGTGGCTGAAAACTAGTCTGATTCGGTTTTACTTCCATTTCTTGTTTGGGATGATAATTAAGTGTCTGTGCGTGTGTTCATTTACGTGTAGGTATCTTTCTCGTTGTATTGCAAAGTGATGTCTGAGATCTGGTCATTCTTGTATTAAAGGATTTAGAGTTAACCGAACGGTTCGCTCCGTTGGCTGTTACATTTACGAGTTATCCCCCGAGTTTTGTATTTAGTTTCTTCTTGGTCCTCAATTATGTTCTGTCCTCTTGGTAACAGCGCAGTTTGTGCGAATTGCAGTTTTGAATGCTCATATCGTTTTGAAATGTCTGTAGTTGTTAACAATTGTTGTGATACCGTATGTAAAGATTTTTTTCAGTTTTTCGCTTTAGGCTGATCTAGTGGGCGTTTGGACTAGCCGAAATGCTAGTAAATTGTTGTTTGGTTTCGTGATTCGTGTATATATATATATATATATATATATATATATATATATATATGTCTGCTAGCATAGATAAAAACTTGCTCCCGAGTAAAAGTAATAATCAATAATAATTGCATGGATGTGAAGATGTTTTTTGTTATTTGGATGCACTGTAAGGAATGGGCACTGTATACGTATATGATTTTAGTTTTAAAAATAACGTATCGAGTCATCGCCAATTAACGTGTGATCATTGTCAGAAACCCCGGCTGTGATATTCAATTAAAGATTTCCACTGGCAGGTAGTATAGTTAAGCAGCAGATGGGCTAGAAAGTGACAGCGGATAATAGGCACGTGAAAACATTTAAACGAGACACGCGAATGACAGAAGGCATAACTATTAATCAATAAATCGAAGGCAAATTGGTTGTTGAACAGTCAAATCCGGAATAATCGAATGCAAATGAAAAGCAAATATAACTTAATTAATGAAGCAAGTGAAACTGCAACGCATCATTAGTTAATACAAGGTCTAGTAATAAGGCAAGACAAATTTAAAATACACTGAAATAACTTCAATAAGTAAATGAATAAGCGAATGAGTTACAGGTAAATTAAGTAACAAGCAAATGGGTCATAAGCAGATTTTGATAGAAGCTTAATAAAGTTAAACCATTTGCAACCGAATATGATTGAAAGTTAATAGATAACGTGTGATCCGATTTGTGAAAGGCGGTAAATTCTTTACAATAAAAATATAAATCAAACAATATTGCATTAAATGCTTAGAGTTAAAAAAAATTCCTCATTGGGGTTGTAACTTGGAGTGAACAGTAGAGACCACGCCACCATTAACGATGGCCGATGACGAATTAAAGCAGCATGTAAATATGGTCACAATAATCAATCAGATCTACCGCGTCATTCATTAGAAACCAGCCATACTGTCGACTGCGAAGGATGCAGGCAAATAGCGGTGTGCCAAACCATTTTGGAATTATCTGTCAATTCCACTTGGCAGAAAACCAACGGTCTTTAAGTCAAGCATACTGTCGGTCCTGTTTTATGCTCTGGAGAATTGAAAGATTATACATTATAGCTGTCAGCGCTTGAACAGCTTTGTTAAGCGATGCATTCCTTTGATTTGGTTTAAATCATTAAGAGCTGAGCGCCAGGAGGCAGTAATGAAGGGCAAAGTGTACGAATCGGTCAATGCTATACGGTCGTTCTTTGGCGTTCAATCAACATTGAACCTTGTTATGGACGTAGATTGCTCTGATTGACACACTTGCTGAGGAGGTCGTATTCCCATCCGGCTCGCCAGGCCCCCGTAGCAACTCCAATGGTTGTTTGGCACCACAGAAGTAACAGGTCAGACATCTCTCGGCAAAAACTGTTATTCGCGATATAGGACAGCTCATTATAAATATATATATATATATATATATATATATATATATATATATATATATATATATATATATAATTAACCAAAAGAATGAGTGAAAATACGTGGGAGACTAGCGGCAAATATGGTTCAATGGAGAGACCTGGTTAATTATACATCATTCGCAGTGGATTAGCAGGATCAAATCTTATTTTAGATCTAGATCTCAGTTCTTTACATATTATTGTATGCTTCCCAAAATATTAAGAAATGCTATTTTTAAAAAACGGCATTTGGAGAACTGGTTTTCAAACATCCCAAAAATTACGGAATACTATATCGATTTCACCAATGAGAGTTTATCGTTCATTCTTTTAACTTTTTGCGCATACCATACTTACACTTCATCCAAAACAATAAATCAACCATACGTTTCATTCAACTATTCGCAACATTTGCAGCCTTTTTTTACTGGCTTTTGATTTTCCTATTAGGAATGCCTGAATTATAATCACGTATGTGCACTCTACTCTATCGTTCTTCTTTTAAGTCGATTCTCCGTCTCAATTCGTCACTGTATGTTTTTGTTTTATTTACCATTTATTTACTTTAAACATCAGTTTTAAGTGGTTTTCTTATCCGTTTTTAAGATAAAAATTGCCTTCCTTTAGGTTACTACCTTAATATCCACGTTTTCCCAACCTATGGTCTGCGTCTATAGTTCACTCTTGATTTTGTCTGGTTTCGTGTGCAGTTTTGTAAGTTGATATTGATTTTCGATGAATATTAGTCAATACATTTTATTTCAACCAAACGTTAACGTAAGCTCTCCAGCAATAAATAACCTTTGCTTTTCACTTCAAACTTGTGAGATCCTTCTATAAATATTTGCTAGCAAGATGGTTAAACTAATGTTAATTATATTTTGCTATTTACCGCTTGGTAGTTGGTAACTGTTGCTGATTTTTGCTTGTATGTTTGTCTTCCGGCATTACGGAGAATCACTATTCTCCGTCTCCCAGACAGTGAGTTTACAGCTAAGATATGTTTTGCTGTGAAAAGTGAAACATTACTTCATTTTAGGTCACGCAATTCAGAAAACCGGTTATGCCTTATTAAAGATAATAAATGCAAACACGTCTACTTGTGCGGATGCGAATTTGTACGTTTGTGCGTACGCTTTTGTGTTCTTACATCTTATAATGCAGGAAATGAATATAATTAGACGAACGTTGGCAGCGCGAGAAGTGATACCAATTAGTTTAATCAAGGTGGCTCAATGGTTAAAGCACAAGATTCCGAAGCAGACGTGTCAAGGTTCGAGCCTTGTTCTCGCCAAATTCTGGACAGTACGTAATGAGTTTCCAATAAGGACGAAATCGGTCTACTGGATGACTTGCCTTTCCCACACTATACCATACCATAGCCCAACCCTACAGTTCACCATGATACACCGCGCAGGAATATAGAAACAGAACTTAATTTATCATTTTCTTTTCTCTTCCTCAAAGTTAAGAAAAAGATATCAAAACTTTCTAACTCCTCGGTAGACTCCAAGATCCCATCATCTATATTGCGACAACCTTAATCGGGTCGCAGTGCCCATTTCGTCCTGTCAACGGCGACCTCTTACTCATGTGCATCGGAAGTCAGCCTGTCCATCAACTGAAAAACTGGCATGTTCCTAATCAGATATAAATATTGCTGTTTTCCATACCAAGCATTTCGTCGAAAATTTTTTTGGTTCACGCAAAATGTATAATAACTTAACATTGTGAAACTCTCGCACAGTAATCTAATGAGAGCCTCTGTGGTGCTGGGCCACATTGGTCTGAGTATCAAAAAACAGGCAGGAAATAGCACAATAGGAATGATCTCTGGAGAATGACGTCCCCTATTCGTCAGCTAAACTCCCTTTAAAAACTCCTGTTAATCTTAAGTTCATACCTTTAATGTCCTCTTGTTCAAACCCATCATCCATAACAGGCAAAAGTCAAAAACCTTCATCAGTTAGTTTATTAGGGCCGCCAAAATAGCATTCTCAGGATGACGCCGAAAAATCATTAATTTGTATAGACTGCAGACCGTCTCTGAAAGCAGATACCAATTAAGTCAACATTCCTTTATGCTTCTATGGTTCATTAAACAAAAACTGTTAAATTCAGAATACAAAGTATATCATCCAATGACGAAACTCATAAGCACATATAAAGGGACGTTTTAGTGTGATTGGCATTCTATGTGCCCGTACCAAATAACCGTACACTGATTCATCATGTCTCCTGATTTAGGTAACTCCGGCAGCAACCCTTATCATTAAAAGGGGAGGTAGCAGAACTTTGCTCGCTTAAGAGATGCTCGGTCGATGAGAACATTAAATTACGAGACGATGGCACGGCAGTGATCCAAAACTCGCGGTTTAAATTCTGCATACGGGAGGCATTTTGTGTGTAAACATATATATAAATGTCGAAGACCAGATATAACTGATCGATTCAGATACTATCATAATCATCATCACCATCATCATGTCCAGCTATACAAAAGTCAAAAGTAACTAATTTTTTTCTGCCATATAACCATAAGGAGTGAAAAAAGTATATAAATGAAAAAAATAATATTTTAGACAAATTTTTTGTGAGATTTACGAGAGAGAGAGAGGGGGGCAGAGAGAGAAGGAATACCTACTATGAGTAAATTTATCACGATAATTCAAAGAAATGAGGCAAACTAAACATCTCCATAACACCATTATGGTAAATTTAGCGTTCGGTCAAGGCAGCGTCAGTAATACAGCTTTCTTGTGGATTTCACTGTATCAAGTCATAAACAGACCAAACCTCGCAGCTAACTTTGCCCAACTAAGCAAAGAAAGTTATAAAGATAATTCTACTAGACATCTGCAACAAGATCGCCACTGAGCTCGATTCAATGCCATATCACTAAGGGTTTCTAACCAAGAACTATGGTGCGCACGAGGACCCCATCCTGGCAGACGAGTGGGTCCTATACTACCCAATTTGGATGTGATTTCAATTGTTTCTGCCATGTCAACATCTGCCCACCTTGTTTCTTACGCCAATTTGGTGCTGGATGAGAGAACAGAGCTCTAATGGGCAATCGAAATGAGGGCATACGCAAAACGTGACCGAGCCAACGAAGTTGATGGAGCCTTATTTGTTTTTCTAACGAGGATCACATATTGGCTGATCCAAAAATACGTCTACGGATGTCAACGTTAGTTATTCGTTTTTGGTAACCAACATGTGCTATACTTCAGTAAGTATTAGGTGTTGCGAACCTAGTAACAAATTAGTTCAGTTGTGACCAGAAAGATAAACCAAAGACAGCATGAACGGGAAGTATAATCTCATGTACATTCATTTCGTGCTTACTGGCGACTCATCAGTAGGAGCCGGTATTACGCCCTTTAACCACTATATATTTGGTTGAGGAATGTGGAACAATTGGACGGTACAATCTCCTAGACTAATGTGTAAACCTATGGTAGTGAAGCTAACATCATATAAAGTCTCGAAAATGCGACTTCCAGCTAACTCACTTTATATAATATACATACCGAGTCTGTAAAGGATACTAATACTATGGCTATTGTGTTAGTAACCGATACCAACATTATAGTACCGAAAAGGTACATGGTACTAACACTATGGCTGCCGAGTCGGTACATGGTACCAAAATGATGGATATCAATTTATGCTATAGTTACAGTTAAATACTGTTGTTCACCGAAATTGAGAATTACAACTATTTCTGGACACCTGTTACTCCCAAATAACGATGATCGAATGCCTGTAAGCGTCTCAAATCATCAACTCTAAAAGGCCAAGTTTCACTAGCGTATAGTAAGACTGCGCGTACAGATGTATTGTAAACACGGCCTTTAAGGCAAATTGAAATATTCGCGTTTCTCCATGAATGACGAAGGTTCGAGAAAGCTACTCTTGCTTTCGCGATCCGTATTCTCACCTCGTCAGGCATATTGCCTAAGTTATTGATAGAGCTCCCAAGATATGTAAACCTGTCAACTATGTCTAGATCTTCATTCTGCAGTCGCAACGTTGGAGTGAGTGGTGGGTGATCCTTTAATAAAATCTTACATTTATAGGGTGCGAATTTCGTACCGAGAGATGGAACAACCTCTGCTAATCTATTCAATGTGGCCTGAGCAGCATCTCGATTGTCAAAAAATAATACATCGTCTGCATAGTCAAGATCGACTAGTTTACTCCCGGGAGAACTTCAACAACTGCATCCTGAGTGTATGGAAGAGTGTTGTTCACAATAGCGTCGATTACAAAATTAAACAAAAAGGGGGAAAGTGAACAACCTTGACGAACACCACTGTTGGTTGTTAAGATATGCGTTAATTCGTTGTAGACCTTAACGCGACCAGAAGTATTTATATAGAGAGTGTGTATAATGTTGTGGGCACACCGCTTTTCGACAAAATATGGAATAAAACATTGCGATCTGAAAAATCAAATGCACCTTTAAAGTCTAGAAAACGGCTATTTTTGGACGGTGATATAAATGTCTCTGCTCAAGAACTTGCCTTATCGTAAAAATATTATATATTCAACCTCGTCCTGCGCGGAATCCGGCCTGTTCTTCTCTTGTATGTGATTCACGTGAAGCGCTAAGACGACGTAGGATAATCGAAGCAAATAACCTAGATACGACTGGAGTCAAGTTTACACCACAATGGTTATCGCATTAAATACGATAGCCTTTTTTAAAGGCAGGAATGATGGTCGACTCATTCCAATCAAGTGATACGGTTTCCTCATTCCATATAGTACGAAAAAGTTTGGTCAACGCTCCTGAAATTATATCGCCATCATCCTTAAACAATCCTGGAAGCAAATCATCGGGGCCTGCGGCTTTGCGGCGTTAAGAGATAGGATTGCATCGCGTACTTCTAACTCGGATGGTTCTTCGGGACTAACATTCCACACTGTTGATGCAGACATGCTTTCGGGAATCGGAACTGACGCGGGTGGCCAAGAAAATTGATCTCTAAAGTGTTCAGCCCACCTGTCAAGACGACTTATTTTATCGGTTATTAAATCGTTGTTACTATCATTTATAGTTTCACTAACTTTTAACTTTCTCGGACCTGTTGCGCGGATAAGTTGGAACAAACAGCGACTATTACCTGACGCGAAAGCTACTTCCATTTCTTCAGCCTTTCTGTTCCAAAAGTTTTCGAGATCGCCTTTTAGACTGCGCTTAAGTTGGCGTCTTATATTGCGACGGGTATTATTATGAGTCGAGCCAGGTGGAATTTGGCGCCTTATTTCGAGTATCTCCATAGATTTTACAGAGAGCCAGTGATTATTTCTACGGGGACCTGCTATGCCACATACAGTAGTACCTGCATTGTGCATAGTGGAACTTATCTTGGACCAAAGTATATTCGGATTTTCGCCATCCAGAACAGTTAGATTAGCCTTTAGAATATTTTCATAATTTTGTCGGAAGGACGGTTGTTCGAGTTTGCCAACATCAATTTGGAGTTTATTCTTAAATATTTTCCCGGAGAATTTTAGTGCAAATCTAAAACGGATAAGTGCATGGTCCGAGTCGACATAAGTGTTCCAAAGAGAACGACAATCCTGGATGCAGCCACGCCATCTATAACTAATTGCTACATGATCTATTTGAGTCCACCGTTGTCCGGGTGCTGGAGGACGCCATGTAGCGCAACGTCTAACACTACATCTGAAGTTTGCACTAATTAAATATAATCTATGTTCAGCGCAGCTATCCAAAAGTCGTTCACCATTATCGTTGCGCGTCGGGCTTAAAGTGTATCTTCCACCTAGATAAAATTCCGTTACTTAAGGGCCCAACTTGACCATTCATGTCACCCATACCCAGGACTGTATCTGAACTTCGTGCTCTACTTAGTAAGGAGCTAAGTTCGGAGAAAAAAGCGTCCTTGCTTTCTTTTGTGCTGCAATCGGTAGGAGCATATGCAGATACAACGAAGAGACAACGATGATAACGGTTTTTTGCTTTGATTTTAATAGATGGATTTAAACGTGTCGTACACAGTCGCCTATTTAAAGGGATCCATTTAATTAAGCAAGCTTCAGTTCGCGCGCTAAGGGCAATACCAACGCCCCATTTACCGGCTTGAGAGAACTCTGTGGAACCAGATGTTCCAAGCCAATAACGCATAGATAGGGATGGTGGAACCAGTTCTGTAATACACGTAGGATCCTGTATTCTGGTTTCGATTTCTAATCTATCCAACGTACAAGCAAGAGATTCTTGTTGTCCGTTGTTTTAATGTTCGCACAATAAATGCACCTACGTTAAAATCCAACCTAGGTTTAATGATTGATCGTCCCTTTATGGCCCGGCAAGGTTCATTCTACCAATCCTGGGTTGACTAGCTTCAGCCTACCGGTAATCAGGCCGGAATTTCTATGGCTACGGACCAAACACTAGCAGATGAAATGGTACCCTTAAATTAAATTCTTTGATTGCCTATTTTTTTAACTTTTAACCAATTAGTATCGCGCAGTTAATCAGTTTAATCTTTGATATGCAAAAAATTCAAGGCCCAACAGGAAATTGGTAAATCAAGCCTGATTTATGATCGATCACAGCGTTAACAGTAGCTTCTAGTATGCCTAAACAAATATCAATACCAAGAGGCCTCACATATAGTCTAAGCGGTACTCGTAACTTAAAGCGTTTTGGAATAATTCAATTTTTATGTTCCCTATCTTCGCACAGTATTTTCAGGTTGAGTACATTTTCTATGAGTTTGAGCAAAGAGTAACAAGAACGAATTCTGATACTTGCCGATTGGCAAACAAGAGACGGTCAACCATTTTTGTTCTGTTCACCGACGTTCCAAATAACCATCAAACATATAAGAAATAATCTACTTGGCTCTCTGTTTGAGCAATTTAAACACGTATAAACTGCGAAAGTTCTATTCAATTGCGAATGGCACATTTTTAATGTGAGATTCACACACTAGCACAATAAACTTTCTAGCGAAAGTTATACCATAACTTAGGACATACACAGAAGTTCGTGACTAACATTTGCAATATAGTGTGTAGTAGTGTAGCTAATCAGAGTGACCTGTTCAAATCAGCGTATAGCTGTTCAGATGAAAAGCTAACAGAGTGACCAACTGGTTGATCTAAACACCTGACCCATTAAATAATTACATTCGTCAGGATAAACTAACAAGTGTATAGTGTAGAAAAGGCCATTCATCAAATAGACCGGTTTCGTACTTATTGGGATGTCATCACGTACTGGCCAGAATTTTCCGCGGACAGGGCTCGAACCTGGGCACATCTGCTTCGTAATCTGATTCTTTAACCACTCAGCCACCCTGCCGCACACTTCACACCATTTTCAGTTATATACTAATTAATGTAACTCGGTTAGTCATTTTCTACTTTTAGGTGGAGCTCATATGGCATCCATACGTGATGAATTTCGAATAGGGATGCAACCGGTCTCCTGGGTGAATTTCCTTTTCTACACTATACAATTCTTAGTTAATATTGCGAATGCAAATAATTAATGGGTCAGGTGTTTATATCAAAAACGTAACCGTGATTATAGTTATTTTTATCACCGCCCGCGCAACCAATGTTCGTTTAATTATAAAAACTGGTTGATCACATTCATGTTAAATTTATCGGCTTTAATTAAACGTCCACTGTCAAACTATATGCTTATTTATATTTTTCTATTAACCTAAACTTTGTGAACTTGTTGATTAATCACGCATAGAAACTACTCCGTTGCATATCTTAGAACAATATAGAGTTAATGCAGATTTTTACTTTAATTTCATCATCCGAGTTATAAGCTTTTTGTATGTTAATAAGATTTTGCTACTTGAACTTTGTACTATGCGAATATAGCATGTGTGTACTATTACTAAGCTATTTCTCTATTATTTGTTAACCTAGATTGACGTAGAAAGAATGAGAGATAATGTCGCAGGGACAGTATAAAATTTTTTATATGAACACTCAGCTTATCTGTTAAAATTTTAATTGTGTTCATTCCACCGCTTTCTGAATTATTTTCTTACGATTTGTAAGGCAAGGCCACCAATCTATTTCCAGTCTCTAAATCCTATAAATAAAAGCTGTTAACCGTCTAACACATTTGGAATGGGATGATCGTTCTAGCCGGGTTAAGCAGACAGGAATGAGCCTGCCATATAGAAGATAGGCTATTGACCAAGACACTGTGCATGCATACAAGTCTAATTATTAATATAGGTTAGTTTATATGCCAGTAAAACATAATTATCTGACCTCTTTACTGGCCGCGGTTTTTTTTTATTCAAGCATTTCTCTATTAGTGATGGTGCGACACGGCGTGATAAAGTGAGCGATATCGCCAATTCTGGTATCAGGCCAAAAGATAGATGGCTCATTTCTGCTGTGGTTCCAGCCATACATCGAATAAAACAAACAATGTAACAGAATAGTTAAATACTGTTTGTTGCGGAGAGCAAATATATATGCAAGTATGTATTAGGTGTTGCGAACCTAGTAACAAATTAGTTCAGTTGTGACCAGAAGGATAAACTAAAGGCAGCATGAACGGAAAGTATATCTCATGCACATTCGTTTCGTGCTTACTGGCGACTCATCAGTAGGAGCCGGTATTACGCCCTTTACCACTATATATTTTGGTCAAGAATGTGTGTAGCGTCCTATTATCCCACATTCCTGACCAAAATATATAGTGGTTAAAGGGCGTAATACCGGCTCCTACTGATGAGTCGCCAGTAAGCACGAAACGAATGTGTATGAGATTATACTTTCCGTTCATGCTGCCTTTGGTTTATCCTTCTGGTCACAACTGAACTAATTTGTTACTAGGTTCGCAATGTAACAGAATAATATGAAATTAATGCATAGGTAATGTTGAATGTGAATCTTTGGACAGATATTCGCAAATTTCTCCGCATTCAACTTTTAACAAAGTAAAAGGTTGACTGATAATGATTTCGTCACTGAAATTAACTAAACTATACGTAAAACAACAGTTACAACAAGTCTGTTGATGCAAGCTAATTTTATCAAACTTCTTCCTCCTGATTAAATATCTGCAGATTTAGGCTACGCGGAGGGGAGGGGAATCACCAATTTTTAAAAATGTATCGTCCTATTTTCCCACATACCTCACCCAAATATATAGTGGTTAAAGGGCGTAATACCGGCTCCTAATGATGAGTTGCCAGCAAGCACGAAACGAATGTGCACTAGATTATACTTTCCGTTCATGCTGTCTTTGTGTAATCCTTCTGATCATATTTGCACCAATTTGTTACTAGTTGAGCAATACCTAATACACAATTGTATATATATTAGTTCTCCGCCACAAACAATATCTGACTATTATATGTTTTATTGAATGATGTCATGATTACCGGGAAATGTGATAACGGATATCGATCAAGGCCAGAATGTATTGATTTTCTGAAGTAACGGGAGTACAGAAATATTTGTAATTCTCAATTTTGGTGAACTTTACCATACGTTGAAATAAATTTTGTTGGTACCACGGTACAATAATCTTAATATCGGGTACAGACCCAATAGATATAGTGTTGGTACCCTTTACAGACTCGGTATATATATTATATAGTGTGAGTTAGCATTGAAGTCGCTTTGTCGAAGACTTTATATGTTAGCTTCACTATTGCAGGTTTACAAATTCGTCTAGGAGATTGTACCATCCTATTATCCCACATTCCTGACCTAAATATATAGTGGGTAAAGGGCGTGATACTGGTGCCTACTAATGAGTCACCAGTAAACACGAAATGAATGTGCACGAGATTATACTTTCCGTTCATGCTATCTTGGCTTATCCTTCTGATCATATTGAAACTAAATTGTTACTAGGTGCACAACACCTAATACAAAAGTACAAAGCATATTCCTGACATATCTTTAGTCAAATTTATTTAATAATTGTACAATCATTTCTCATTTCATTGAAAATAGAGTATTTTCTAATTTTTTAGAATTTTTTTTGCACTGCTGGCGAGATCTTATTCGTGTACAGTGGCCGAATCCACATCAGGCTCTGAGAGAGAAGAAATATTCAAAGAGCACTATTTGGTTTGAGGTAAAAATTTCACAATTTTGATCGCCACCTGCGAATATTTACACTGAGATCCATGCAACCGACATACAACCAACGAACAAAACAAAGGCGCCGGTTGGTCATAATGGTGACACTATGTCCAAGCGAGTAAGCTGCGTTGTTGGGTTGATGGTCGGTGTGCCTTAATAACTTATTAAGCAAAGTTGTCGGCGCTAAAGCATTTTTTAGATTTCTTGGCTTTGGTAGGCCAAAAAATCCAGATAGTTTTTCCACTTGGAATGAGATGCATAGACAAAATTATTCACACCGTCTCACTCCAGAGTTGCACTACCAGTGTCAGTGGTCCAAAATAGTTGCTTTTCTAGACTACCTAATCACCTAAGATTTTGTGTCACACAAGGTATTATGCAAATCTAAGCTTAATGATGGCGTCTCGAAGAAATTATTCGATTAATTGAAGAGCGTCCTTCAGAATCTTTTGCGATACAGACTAGGCTGAATTCTCCATAAAACTTCACGGAGTGGAGATCTGTGTTGGTGTCTGACTTGACGGCTTCAACTAAACTGACAGTGCGTATATGTTGACGGAAGAGACAGATGAACTCCAAAGAGACATTAATTGCCTTCAAGACGTGACAATCCGTTACGATCGGAAGTTAAATGTCTCCAAAATGGCCGTAATGCCCGATTTCGTTCTACAGCCTTAGATTACGCTAAACATGCATGGCTACCAGCCGTCAACAAATTCATATTTCTCGGATACCTGGTGCCGACGGACGGATCGGCATCCGCCATAATTAATTAGCATGGTTGTAGCTGACATTGGAAAAATGTGCAAACCACTCTGAATTAACCGGTCTATTTCACTAAGCATCAGGTCCAATGGCTTCAGGTCAGGAATATTGTCGTTCTTCAGTCTGGCTGCAGAGACATGAAGCAGTCTTTCAAGTTGAGGCAGTCACTTGGCTCGAATTGCCATTGCCATCTGGGAAACAGAATCTGTTAATCAAGAGAAAAATGTATGAGCCGCTCTTTCACGTATCACTGAGCTTTGTAATCGAAAACACATTTCGTTCGTTTGTGCACAGTCTGGTGGTAATTTTACATCCTGCGTGCTACGTTAGTCGGGCAACTTCAGAAGCTAGTTGAAGCCACACCATGGCTAGACCAGAAATCAAGTTTCCGGATTCGATCATGCGCGTGATTGGGTACTTGATCACGCTTCATCGTAGCATCACCAAACAGAAGATACTTGAGAGAACCCAAATCTGGCAGAGACAAGCGACAAACAGGATTCAACGGAGAGACCTAGTTAAATCCGCCTTATAAATGTAGGCCCTTTTTTAAGCCATTGTTTGATAGACATAGATCTGTCTCTCTCTCTCCTTCTCCAAAAATCTGTATATTGCATCCTCAGATGGTATTGGTTAAATACTAAAATAATGAATAAGTAACAGCTATTTGGAATAATAGGTCGAAAGAAATAACAATGAGGATTTATTTGAGGGAATGCCTGGACAAAATCATAAGTTTGTATGAAACAGAAAGGTGCACACAATGCGCGGCTTCGATAGCGTAGTGGAATGCATGAGCTGAATTCCTGTCATTTATAACGAATGAACGCCAATACGAAATATCCGAATAACGAAATACCACCATCGTTGTTGCAAATATCACTATCATCCATAAATTGCTCTTAAAAGTACCAATGAAAATTTTAGTGCTCTGAGGCGCGTTATGTGAAACTTGAGTTTTTCTTTAAATTTACTGCCTATTTGAATAACTAAAAAGCAAACCATTAGAAAAGTGTGAAAACGGTTGACAACGAGGAGTAAATAACTATTTTACCACCATGTGACGATAGTAAGCTAACCAAACAGGTGTCTAGCCATAAAACACACTGAATGCAATAATGCAAAATTAGGTAAACAAAATGTGTTACAAAATTTGCACTAAATAAATAATTACAGTGCATGCATTCAGTTATATATATATATATATATATATATATATATATATATATATATATATATATATATATGAACAGACAGACACATAGACAGACCGAAAAAATAATGTACACTATGCATTATTTGCGAAAAAAGATAGCTGATCTATATGGATTTTTCTATTAGATGTGGCACACCTAATCGATCGAGTCTAGAGTACAAAGTTTCGCTGGAATAACAAGTCTTTAACATTGGCTGTTACTTCCAATTTTTGTGAAACTTAGCAAATCTGTAACAGCATGGTGTCGGTACAGCTTAGACATGTGTTGCATGTTATATTTATGTATAACTAATGAGTTTACATGAATTTGACTCTACTTAGGCTTTAATATGTATACCTAAAGGAACTTTCGCCATCAATCTGTCCCACATTCCTTAACAGAATATACAACGATTATTGGGCGTAGTTCCGGCTCCTACTGATGAGGTTCTAGTAAGCACTTGACGCAAATGTATATGAGAGTATACCTTTATTTATCGTCTTTGGCATATCATTCTGGTTTCATTTTAATTAACTTATTGCAAGGTACGCCATACCTAATAGGAGAAGCATATAATGCTGTTCTTAAATCAGATTTGCCAACTATATAAAAATAAATGTCCAGTCACATCTTGCCGCATGTTTGTTACCGCCTCGAAAATTTATTTAATTGATATTTAAAAAGTGAAATCCGGCTGCCTGTACTCATAATTTAACCTCAGGGATATTTAAGATTGACAAAGAAGAACAGCGCCAGACATATTTCTTGTCATAAAGTGCAAATAAATTATGGCCATCACAAATCACAAGTCAGAAAAAGCCTCATCATCAATAAAATTCATTTCATTTCGCGCACACACAGTTATAAATTATTTCACAGCCATACAAATTTCGATATAGCATTGCATAAGAAAACTACCATTGGTTATGAAAAATAAAAATACATAGGCGAACATAAATGCACACACATGCATAAGAAGAAGCATACATAATTAAATACATTCGCACACACCCAAATACATGCATATATACAAACAAAAACTAACGTACATACATACATACATACATACATACATACATACATACATACATACATACATACATACATACATACATACATACATACATACATACATACATACATACATACATACATACATACATACATACACATACATACATACATACATACATACATACATACATACATACATGCATACATATATACATACATACACACATACATACATACATACATACATACATACATACATACATACATACATACATACATACATACATACATACATACATGCATATAAACATACATACATTTATACATACATACATACATACATACATACATACATACATACATACATACATGCATAAATACATACATACATGTACATACATACATACATACATACATACATACATACATACATACATACATACATAAATACATACATATAAACATACATACATATAAACATACATACATGCATACATACATATATACATACATACATACATACATACATTCATACATACATACATATAATCAAGTTTGCGAGCTTGAAGTAAACACCAATCCCATTGTATTTAACCAGTCGCCGAACAATATAACAAAACTACATAACAACTAGAAACATACATCCATAAATACTAAATACACATCCATTCATACATTCATACACACTTGCATACTTAAATGCATGCTTACACATACATACACATCCACTGGTTTCCTACATAATTTCTCCTATTTAAGTGTCTCTTGGTGATTGAGGATTCGGTACGAAATGATGAATTTACCAGCATCGCGAATAATAGTCACCGACAACGAGTTTTTTGTCTATTGCTTCCGCATTGCCAGCCAACCACCGAAGTTGCGTCGGAATTTTGGCTAGCAGGATGCGTCATCTTCCTCGTCAAGCAGTGCTTCAATCAGCGCAATGTTACGTTAAAGTGCGACAGTACAGATCTGGCCGCTCGTAAATTTCACTCCTGAAAAATGTCTGTTGATGCAACGGCTTAAACACAATCGAATGAATACACTGATTTCGAAAGCTGTTTATGAATTTGCAGCTACGTTCTGTCATCTCCAATTTTATCGCCCCATAATTGAGGACAGATGGTGTGCTTAAATTGAATATATTTCGCCAGGTGCTAGGCAAAATTGGAAACAGCAAGTCCATATTAATTTTCATAATTATCAAAAGTAGCAGTTACTGGACTTGTACGTCTAGAAATCTCTGGTGTCACCAGAGATATTAGGTAAACAAATTCATTAGGTGGCAGAATGACGCAGTTCAGCATTACCTTAGGTTCAGAATTATTATTGGCTAAAACGACGGTTTTCGAGACGTTTAGCTTCCGATCGTAAAGGACCGGTGCACGATATTAATGTACTTTCTGGAGCTCGTCTTCATATTTTGCGTTAAGTACAGTATTGTCAGTGCATAGGAGTGCAACATGCTAACACACACCGCCAACCTTTAACACGGAAAATGGGGTGGTGACTCCAGCAAAAAATTCACCGAAAATGCAATTTAACAGATTGAAAGCCATTGCGCATCATTTCTCAACGACTCAGCCAATCGCTATAGATTAAGAAATTCATTTTGCTAGTGCGAATACCGGCCGAGGACTTATTATAAAAGACTTTGAGATATCCGACTAATTTGACCGGTATACACTACTCGTCATATTTTTTTGCAAGCAATGAATCTAGTTCAGCAGAACAATCAGGAAACAGCAACAATAGTGGGTCGCAGATATTGATTGCACAATTCGATTGCGCGGTAGAATACAACTTATGCGATCAACACATTTCATTTCCGGGGTCAAAATCATATGTGGATTGACCGAGTGCGATTCTATTTCTCTTAGCGAATCCTACTGAGGATAATATCAGTGGTCATGTTTGGTACGGGACCGAGCAAACTCATAACACTGCAGTTAGTGGGAGTTCACATGTCACGTTTTTTTGTGGATGGGCAACGAAACTGCGTTCTTTAAATCGTTAGTGACAAACTTCTCTACTCAGATTGCAGTGATTAACCTATGCAGATCTTTCTGAGCTGCCTTTTAACCTAACATGAAAAATTCGAAATGGAAATCATCTAATTTGGCGGCTTTGCGATCTTATGAGAGACAGCAAGTCTCTGCCACTTCATCAAAAGTAGGAGTTGCTATGTCCATCTCGTAACGATTTCGCGGCGTCATTTCGTCGCTAACCACACCGCTTACAATATGCGGTGGATTTATGAGGTTTTAAAAAGTTGCTACTCAGAAACTGATGGCATTCGTATTCCCTCGGCATAATGACCACTATTAATAAATCGGATTTTAAAGTACAACTCAAAATATTATTACGCTTCAAGGCTGTTTCCAATTCATTGGCGACATGAACACATACGTGTAACTAAAGAACTAAACTGTGGCTCTTATTACGTATTAACAGAAGAAAGAAATTTCGAAAACATTATTAGCTTTAAAAGGATTGTTTTAGAAAGACTGTTGTGCACTTACCTCGACTCCACTGTCGTAAATTTCCTGCCAAAATATAAACAGCCTACGCCGGCGTTTGTCTTTCAGACCCATTGTAGTTATGAGATTTTGTAATCTGCAAATTATGTGAAAAAATTTTTTTTAAACTTTAATTAGGACAGAGATTAATTAACTCAAGGTAGCGCAATTGAAAAAAATCACTAATTAGGCGCATGTACAACGAAACGCCCGGCTTGACGACTGATATGCCAGAAACAGTTCTATCAGCAGAGTTGTCGTGAGCAAAGTCGGAAATAAATGGTTCAAAGTAAAACTCTCTTCAAAGCTCTTAGTGACGTCTTAGCAAATTCTGCCATTGGTTGTTTTTATTATTCGTTTATAGCACACGATAGCTCTAATAATGAATAACTCATATGTAGAATATCCACTTAGTTGCCTTTGTCGTTCCTCGAGTTGTATAGTGGCGCATCATTATCTTTTAAGTTCAACTGTTTGCATACATATACGTATTTATCAATGCATTCCAGCATTCATGTATGTCGTCTGTGCTTTTATATGCATACATGTACAATTTTTCTGCACGTACAAATCAGTCTGCAATTGTTTATCTATAAAGCTTAGCCACATACGGGACCCTAAGTGGCTTGGCCTAGTTCGATTCTATTTTTTTTCTCGAATCCTACTGAGAACAATAGTAGTGGTCACTATCCAACAGTGAGCGACTGCTGGATAGCTGCGCGGAATATCGATTATATTTAAGAAGTGCAAACTTCATACGTAGTGTAAGACGTTGCGCCACAAGGCGTCCTCCAGCTCCCGGACAACGGTGGACTCAAATAGATCATGTAACAATCATTTAAAATGGACGTTGTTGCATTCAGGATTGTCGTTCGTTTTAGAACACTTGTGTCGCCAAGGACCATGCTCTTAAGCTTTGTAGATTTTAACTATTTTTTTCCGGAAAAATAAATAAGAATAAACCTCAAATAGACTTAAGCAAACTCAAACAAACGACATTCAGGCTAAAAAATATGAAGATATTCTAATCTTGATGACAAAAACATCAATTTACTTTGGACTAAGATAAGTTCCACTATTCAAAATTCAGATACGAATGTATTTGGCATTGCAAGTCGTTGTAGAATTAATCATTGGATCTTGTATTTGATATCATTTTTTTAGTTTTGTACATGGAAATCGTGTGTCATCATCATCAGCATCAATATCATGGGCAACAGCAGCAAAGCAAAAATTTTTGAAAAAGATACTTCATTCACATAAAACTATGGGAAAAAAACGCGTATAAAGAAAACAGAGTAACAAAATTTTTGACAATTTAAAAGGAAAAAAATCTTAACAAAGAGTAATTCATTAAGGGCATGATCTAGTTCAGATCGAGATATTTAACTAGAGAACACAGAAATGAGGCGGCCTAGACCTCGACGCCCACCAATATGGCCAAGCCAGCCACATGGCAAGGCGTCAGCGGCAATACGCCTTCCTTGTGGCGTTCAACGGGTAGCTTCATAAGAACGATGCAAACTCAAAATTAATTCTGCTCAACTAATAAAAGATGATACCACAAAAAATCTGCAACAGACACGCCACTGAGCGCCTTTCAATGCCACATCGCACAGAATTTCCAACCAAGAATTATAGTGCGCACGTGAGCCCTTTCTGATAGTCGAACAGCTTACAATACTTAATAGTAGTCCATCATAGCTTTTTTATCTATGTCAAAATCTGTCAAACAAATTCCGTACATCAATTTGCCACTGGCTGAGAATTATGTTCTACTAGGCAATCAGACCAGTGCAATTTATGGAGCCTTATTTGTTTGTCTAACGTGGAGCACTCTACGGTCTCTCCAAAATACACCTACGGATGTCAGCCTTAATTATGTGTTGCGGGTGACCTATACGTGCTATGCTTCTCGAACAACAGTTATCGAACGTCTATAAGCGTCTAAAATCAACAAGTATGAAGAATAAAGCCTCACAAGCGTATAATAAACTGCAAATGCAGATGCACTGAACATACGACCTTTAAGACAGAGTGAAATACACGTGATTCTCCATAAATGGCGGAAGTTGGAGAAAGATATGCTCGCTTTCGTGATTCTCATATTAATCTCGTCACTCAAATTGCCTGAGTTATTGATACAATTACCAAAATATGCAAACCTGCCAACCATGCCTAACTGCTCACATTAAAACCATAGATTTGAAGTGAATGATAGGTGATCCGGTAGAGGTAGCTGGAATTTATACGATATGAATTTAATACCAAAAGAAAGCACGACAACCGCTAATCTATTTCATGTTGCCTAGGCACAATCTCAGTTCTTTAAATCAAGTTTGCGAGCTTGAAGTGAACACCAATCCCATTGTACTTAACCAGTCGTCGAACAATGTAACAAAACTACCTCCAATGGCCAGCAGTGACGCGTATCGACCTTCCATCATCATCCTAAGAGCAAGACGGCAAATTGACTATCGAGAATCAAATCGCATTGAATATATATGGAAAGCAAAATTAGATATGCGGCTCTAACTTCTATTAGTTTCGAATAAATAGTACTTGACTGGAAATGTCGGCTGCAGTCACGAACATTACTAGGTTCGCAACACCTAATACATACTTGCATATATATTAGCTCTTCGCAACAAACAGTATTTAACTGTAATATATTGAATTGAATGATGTCATGCTTACTGCGAAATGTGATAACTGATATCGATGAAGGCCAGAGTGTATGGTTTAACTGGAGTAACAGGTGTTCGGAAATTGTTGTAATTCTCAATTTGGGTGAACTTTAGCATAAATTTATATCCATCAGGTTGGTACCATGTACCGACTCGGAAACCATAGTGTTAGTATCCGGTACTCATCGATTTCAAGAAAGGTATCAGTTACTGACAAAATAGCCATAGTGTTAGTATCCTTTACAGACTCGGTATATATATTATATAGTGTGATTTAGCATAGAATTCGTATTGTCGTTGACTTTAGATTATGTTAGCTTCACTATTACAGGTTTACACATTCGTCTAGGAGATTGTACCGTCCCATTATTCCACATTCTTCTACCAAATATATAGTGGTTAAAGGGCGTAATACCGGCTCCTACTGATGAGTCGCCAGTAAGCACGAAACGAATGTGTATGAGATTATACTTTCCGTTCATGCTGCCTTTGGTTTATCCTTCTGGTCACAACTGAACTAATTTGTTACTAGGTTCGCAACACCTAATACATACATACGAACATTAACTGTTTGCAGCTTTCGCCACATACACACACACACACACACACACACACATATATATATATATATATATATATATATATATATATATATATATATATATATATATACGAGGCGGTGGTGTCACCAGGGCGTGGTGGATTTCCGACCGGCAATCGGATCTCCTATAAAATACCACATGAGCCCGACGACGGCACCATAACTCGGCGTGTGTTCCCCGCCACAAAAGGGTTCAACAGCCACAGGATTACATGGACTCCTGGACGGTACCCCGTACTTCCGAATGGCGAATGAGCTCTCAACAGCCACCGGCAACCATGCAACTTACTGTTGCCTTACAGACTGCGCTTGGATGTGCAAAGGCTAGAGGTGCGTCCTCGATCAAAAATCCGAGTGGTGAGGGGACACCACTTGTATCAAATTCCCAAGAAACTCCATGAAAATGTCACAATCTATGAATACCGTTCATGCTACGGCGTCCCCGGCAAGCGACGCGCCCTGTGCTCCCCCAGAGGCCAGAGTGTCAAATGAAAAGCTATCTGGTTTTATCAGCGCGAAAACACCTATTTATTTCGGGTGTTGGAATGTTCGAACATTGCTTGATATCGACAGCCAAGCAATCACGGCCAAATCTTTATATGACTACCAGATTGAAGTTGCATGCCTGTCTGAAGTCCGGCTGCCCGGCACGGGATCAACGAAGATAAAAGTACCGTCAGCAGAATCAACATACTTGATGCATCACAGCGGACCAGTTGACGGGTCCGGACAACACGGTGTAGCCATTTTACTTGGTCCTACAGCGCAGAGAGCCATGCTGGCTTGGAATCCTGTATCACCGAGGATCGCAACGGTCCGACTGAGAGGGAAACCTTTTAACATCACAGTCGTAGCCGTCTACGCACCAACCCTCGCAGCTGATTCAGATGTAAAAGATGAGTTCTACGACCAATTGCAAGAGACCATCAACGGAATTTCCAGAGGCGACATACTGTTTGTTGCTGGTGACTGGAACGCACGAACAGGACCTTCTGACTCATCCACCAGACACATACTGGGAAAGTTTGGTCTAGGTGAGCGCTGCGAGAACGGAGCACGACTTATCAGCTTTTCAGAAGTCAACCATATGTGCGTTACCAATACGCGTTTCCAACACCCTCGGAAGCATTTGCTCACTTTGTATTCAAACGATGGTCACACAGCCAATCAGATCGACTACATTCTGGTACGGTCGCGTTGGATGTTTTCTGTCGAAGATTGCAGGTCATACCGAGGAGCTGAAACTGGCAGCCGAGGAGGGTCCGACCACACTCTGGTACGTGCCAAATTGGGGCTTCATCTCAAGTCCCGACGGCGCCGTCAACCTACGAAACGCCTGAATGTTGCTGCCCTAACGGACCCATCCCGTTGTACAGCGCTATCTGCCTCAATCACTGCAAAGTTGACTGCCGCTGACGGTGGAACTCATGCCGTAGATAAAACCAATGTGGAGCATCAATGGAATAACTTGAAACTCTCTACTCAGCAAGCTGCGCTTGAAACGCTCGGAACCATCAAAAGTCACCATAAAGACTGGATCTCTGAACGCACGATGCAGGCGTCACAAAAAGCAAGAGATGCCCGGATGAATAACGCGCCTAATTATCGCCACCTGAGACGTGAAACCACGAGGTCTGCTCGGGCTGACCGTAAGCAGTACTGAGATGAAATGGCTTCCGCCATGGAATCGGCTGCAAACGTCGGTGATTTCGGGGGTCTCTTCCGTCTTATACGTAAAGCATCCGGTAAACGGAATGCAGAGACAATTCTACGCAGCGCAACAGGAGACTTGATTTCTGATGTCAATGGCAAAATCGCAAGATGGGTTGAACATTTTTCGCAGTTATTGAACCGACCATACAGCGGCCGCTCCCCACCGCAACCACCTGCAACATCTACACCCAGCTACGATGTGGACTGCTCTTCCCTAACTGAGATTGAGATCGCTACGACCATCCAGCGCATGAAGAGCAAGAAATCCCCCGGTGAAGATGGAATTCCTGCAGAGATCTACAAGGCCTGTATAGGCGCACTACTGCCATCAATCCATCGACTGTTCTCTTCTATCTGGGAACAAGAAGCATGCCCGTCAGACTTCGGAATGTCAATCCTGCTACCGTTTCCCAAAAAGGGTGATAGATCAAGGTGCGAAAACTACCGTGGTATCAGTCTTCTCAACACCGCATCCAAGCTGTTGGCGTCGATCCTATTGAACCGCTTCTGTAATGAGCGGCATGTCCGTACCCGTCCCAATCAGGGTGGATTCCGCCCAGGAAAAGGCTGTGTTGATCAGATCTTTACATTACGGCGAGTTTTGGAACATCGCAACGAATTTCAACAACCAACCGTCGCTAGTTTTATTGACTTCCGAGCTGCTTTTGACTCTGTTGATCGCGACTCCCTATGGAACACCATGCTGCTCGACGGTATGCCCATAAAACTCGTCAATCTGATCAAGGCCTACTATGCAGCCACCAAAGCCAGAGTACGTGTTTACGGAGAAGAATCGGATGAATTCAGTCTGCACACAGGGGTTCGACAAGGATGTCCCTTGTCACCCATATTGTTCAATTATGCGGTTGACTGGATTCTGAGCAACGCGCTAACTGAGTTCCGAGGCGTTCAAGTATCAAATAACCTATGGCTGACGGATGTTGATTACGCAGACGATGTTGTTCTCCTTGCTGACAGCTTTGGGAGCATGCAAGCCGTTTTGGATCAAGTGGTCCAGTTTTCATCAGCCGTTGGTCTGGAAATCAATGCCGACAAAACGAAAGCCTTCACCATCGGTGTATCTTCATCTGATGAGCAGCTTACGGTGTACGACAGCCCAATCGAAACAGTCGACGATTTTACGTACCTTGGCTCAAAAATACTTCCAACTGGTCAAGCAAAGAATGAGGTCCGAACACGCATCGACCGTGCCAGACTTGCTTTCTTACAATTGAAGAACTCACTTTGGAGAAGAAGTGAAATCAACCTCAAAACGAAAATCCGAGTCTACCAGGCTACTGTTCGCCCTGTGCTACTGTATGGCTGTGAGACTTGGCCATTACGTTCTGAGGATACCAAAAAGCTCGAAGTATTCGACCATTGGTGCCTTAGGTACATCACAAAGACAAAATGGATGGACCCAGTGTCGAACGCATCTGTTCGTCACCAATGCGGTGACATCATGCAACTATCCGTCTGGATCCAACATCGTCGACTTCAATGTTTCGGGCACGTACTACGCAAACCCGAAGACGAAATTGTACGGCAGGTGATGAACCCAGGTCAATGTGAAAACTGGCGCCGCCGCCGAGGTGGACAACTGAAGACATGGCTTGCAACAATCAAATCCGACATGGAACTCCTAGGTTTACGCAATGTTTATGGTCCGCGTCACTGGGAGCGTCATTGGCCCTCTTTATGTTCAGAAATGGCTGCCAACCGCCCGGCATGGAGAGGTTTAATCCGGGATATCAATGGAGCCGGCTTATCCTCTAAAAGGAGCCAGCCGCAGTAAAGTAAAAAGTAAAAGTAAGTACATGAGCAACTAAAATTGAACAATAATTGATTTCGCGGATGGTGCTAACAATTCTTTAAATCAAGTTTGCGGGCCTGAAGTAAGCACTAATCCATACTGCATTTAACCAGTCGTCGGAAAACAACAAAACTACCGCCAATGGCACGCACTGACGCGTTTCGACCTAACATGATCATCATCAGAGTACGACGGCAAACAATCTCAGTTCTCGAATAATAATAAAATATCATCTACATAGTCAAAATACAATAATCTACCATCGAGGAGAACATCGACGCTTGCATCGTGAATATATGGAGGAGCACAGTGCACGATGGCATCTTTTGCAAAATTAAACGATATTGGAAGAACACCCTTGTTAATAGTAAAGTTGTACAATAATTCAATGTAGAACCTAAAGCGACCAAAATTATTTGTGTAGGGTACACGGCTAAAATTTACAAATTTAGTGGGCATAGAAAATTTATACAAAATATCGAAAATAACATTGTAGGCCCCAGAGTTTATTGCACCCCTGAAGTCCAGAAAGTCGCCTATTGTGGGACAGCGATATACATGTCGCTATTCAAGTACATTCCACAAATATTATCTATAAAACCTCGTCCTGTTCAGAATCCTGCTTATTTTTTCTTGAATATCATTCGCACGAAGCGCTAAAACAGCGTAAAATAATCGAAGCAAATAACCTACATACGACTGGAGTCAAGCTTATACCACGATGGTTTTCGACTAAACACTTACTGCCTTTGTAAAGATAAAAATAATGGCCATTCACTCCAAGCAACCGGCCAGGATTCATCATTCCGTATAGTACGACAAAAATCAGTCAATACGAAATTAATAATGTCGTGAGCATGTTTAAATAGGGTGGCAAGCAGATAATCGGAACCTGACGCTTTGCGATGCTTAGGAAACAAGGTTGCATAGTGTATTTCCAAGTCTGACGGCTGTTCGAGATAAGCGTTTGATATTATGATACAGGCATATTTTCGAGGATCAGAAACGGCTTCGGTGCCCAGAAAAATTGACGTTGCACATGTTCAGCCCACATATAAAGACGATATATTTTAACAGTAACCAGATTATTGTTACAACAATTTATTGTTTCGCTATCATTTAAGTTTTTCGGAC